>PVJO010005037.1:84220-103126 GCA_004026905.1 Hystrix cristata | reverse complement strand
AGTCCAGCATCAATGGCCGACAGCCTTGCCCCCATCTCCCTCTTGGCTTCTCACCTCCAAGCGCTCCCTCAGTAACGCTTCCCTGAGAACATTCTTACAGTCAACAGTCTTCTGCTAAGCTATTTCACTGTGGCTGGCTTGTGTGGACTTGCTAGTTAAATTTTGATAGGAGATTTTGGGGGACCCAGAAGAATTGATCACCAAATCACAGTCTCTCTCACAGAGAAAGGGACTGAGGTACCGCTAATCCAGGAGTTACAGATTCATGTGTCTCCAGGGACAGGAAGGAAAATGCAGATGTGTGAAGCAGGCTCATGCTAATCTGTCTGGTGGAAGGTTGTGGCAGAAATAGAGAACCATGTCCCATTTAAAAACATTCAAACTCCAGTTTCTAAAAGCACTCTTCAGGTAAACGACAAACATAGACACAAACCAAAACAAAAACAGCTACATCCAAAATGCAATGTGGTACACTGGCTCAGGCCCCGGAATCAAAACATGGCATTAATGGAACAACCAGTGAAATTCAAATAAAGCCCCTAGTTTAGCTAACACTAATGTGCTGATGTTAATTTCTTAGTTTCGACCAATCTACCTGCTTGTGTAGGATGCTATTAGAGGGAGGTTGTATGAAGGGCAATGGGAACTTACAGCAGTATCTTTGCAACTTTCTTATAAAACTAAATTATTTAAAAATAATATATATGCTAAAAAATAAAAATAATTGTATCAGCAGGTGAGATCTATGATAACAGTATCTACCACCTACATAGAGATAGGGCTTTTGATGTCTAAAAACGTTATATGTACCAACCCATTTACTCATGTAGCAGTTACTTTTTTAGAGTCAATGGTTTGCAAAAGAGCAGATTTAATACAAGACATTTACAAATTACAACATTCATCCACAAGCCAAATGCAGAAAGAGTGCAGAATGTCTATCTGTGCACTGGAGACCCGAAAGATCCAACCAAGGGCTGGGAGCCCACAGCCCTGTCCCATGAGCATCTGTGTCTGCACTCAAAGGCTGAAGAGATCTCTACTGGAACCAGGATACGATGCTCGCAGTGGAGATGAAGACCAGAGCTCCCCAGAGGTGAACAGCAGCCATTTCCAGGACAACAAGGCCCTGAGCTCCTTCTGCGAGGAGAATAGCTGAGTTCCCTTCAGGAGAACCAGCCACAACAGAGCTTCTCCTGGGAAACAGCCAACAATCCTCAGGTGGATCCTCTACGGCCAGAACCAATTCAGTTCAGCTGCTCAAGTCGACCACAATAATAAGTCCACCGCAACTCCTAATGACAATTTTCTCAGGTAAATAATATTTTTATCCTGATTTTATTGATGAAGAAATTCAGGCACAGACAAGCTGAGTATCTTGCCTGGGGTCACACAGCCGTAGATGGTGCAGCCAGGCTACTAATCCAAATCACCAGGGATATAAAAGTTCGTGTCAGGATCAGAGGTGCAGGAGGTGATGATTCTCACCTGGAAGGCCAGAGTGGCCTTACAGTGAATCAAGAGACCCCGTCCTCAGCTATGAAATTGAATGTGTGCTGGGAGTGACGGTGCATGCCTATTATTCCTGCCTCCATCCTCTGAGACAGGAGGATCACAAGTTCAATGCTAGCCTGGGAAACTAAGACCTTATCTCAAATAAAACGAACGAGCAAACAAATAAGACTGAGAGTTTAGCTCTATGATAAAGTGCTCCTAGGTTCAATATCCAGTATTGCAAAAAAAAATTTTTTTTTGAAGGAGACATTACTATCTCACATGCATTAGGATGGCATCACAAAAAAACAGAAAATAACAAGTGTTGACAAAGATGTGGAGAAACTTGAGCACTGTTGATGAGAGTGTAAAATGGTGCAGGGACTATGGAAAACAGGATGGCAGTTACTTGAGAAATTAAAAATAGACTTGCTATATAATCTAGCAAATGTATATATCAAAAAGATTTGAAAGCAGGGGGGCTGGGGATTTAGCTCAGTGATTAGAGTGCTTGCCTTGCAAGCACAAGGCCCTGAGTTCGATCCCCAGCACCACAAAACAAACAAACAAACAAACAAACCCCCCCCCAAAAAAAAGATTTGAAAGCAGGATTTTAAACAGATATTTTTACAACGGTGATTGTTGTAGCACAATTCACAGTAGCCAGAAGGTAGAAGAAGCGAGCCAGAGGTATCCATAGATAGACAAATAAACAACAATATTCACACGCACACGCAGACACTTGCATGCACCCAGTAAAATATTATTCAGTCTTAAGGAAATTCTGACATGTGCTACAACATAGATGCACCTTGAAGACATGATGCTAAACGAAAAGCGCTAATTACAAAACAAATACTGTGAGATTCTACTTCTGTGAGGTACCTAAGGTTGTCACATTCGTAGCGACAGAGAGTAGGGTGATTTGCAGAGAATTGGCAGTGAGGTTGGGGGAAAAGCAAGGTTCTAGTTTAATGGGCACGGAGTTTCAGTTGGAAGATGAGACGGGGTAGCAGTGGTTGTATTACAGTGTGAATGCACTTAACGCCCCTGAATTGTATGCTCAAAGATGTTTCAGATAGTAAATTTTATGTTTTGTATGTTTTACCGCAATTCAGAATTAAATTTAAAGGGCACGGAAAAAAGAGCAGTCATCAAGATAGATAGTGTTTGGATGCAATATTTTAAAAGCTCAAAATCAATACACGAATAAGTCCACAAAGAAAAAAATCGAAATGTTAAATGCAGACCCGGTCGAGTACAGTGTCCTTTCCTACCACACTGGAGCTTAGGGCAAGAGGAAAAAGCAGCCATGCAGATCCTGAAGGATACTCCTGTGAAGACCACACAGGAGTTTTAGAGGAGGAGGATCGGCAGGTATATATTGAAAAATCTGCCTAGAAGATTGTGATATCAGCATCCCACTCCCATTGTAAGACAAAAGAGTCACTTCAACCTGTATTGGATGCTAGTGGAAACTGAGATCTGGGTGGGTTAACTCTGGAAGGCAATATGATTAGCCAACAAATTAATGGCAAAATGGCTGGGATATCAATGCCCAGGGAGGGATGCATCTGGGGACTGGAGAGCTAGATGTCCCATCCCAGAACAGCTGGCCTGTGGGGCTCTCAGACCTGGGTGTAGAAGTGTTCATCAGAGCACCCAGACTACCCATCTGCTGGTAGATCTTGTGGATATTTTGCTCATCTTCCGACTGCAAGTTGACTTGAAAATGTGTCATGGACCTAACCACCCAGCACCCTGCTACCCTTTGCCAACAGGCTTGGGAAGTTACAGGTGGGGAGGCAGCTCCAGGACAAGTTTCTACAGCAACACCTGAAGTTTAGGTACCGCCATTAACAATGCAAATACAGGGGAGTGTCGGCTAATTTATTGAATGAAGCCTTTAGCACACCCTGTGCCCCCCTAGGGTTTATCTGTCATCTCCCTGTTAGCCCTGTGAGCCAGGTGAAAGGGCTCCATGTGCTAACCAACTTCCACTAATGTCTCAGTACTCTGGGTTTATGGAGGTTTGCTGCTTAGTTTTTGGATCCAAATAATTAGACTCCTCAGATCCTGATTTCAGCCCCAGGCTCCCACCCTCCCTCCACGTGTTCTGTTCACTTTACGGGAAAGCAGACAATTAATTTCCTTCTTAGCCTGCAGGGTCTTGCCTTACCTGCCGCTCAAAGTTATGGCCACCCCACCCCACGCCCGCTAGGTCCTCCGGCAGCACAGTTCTCCCAGTCTGTGGCCTCTCCCTGTGCTTCTCCATTTATCAGTCTCCTTCCTGCCCTTCTCTCTCCAACTCCCCCATTTCTTCCCCCATCTCGGCCTCAGCTGGATTTTGCCCTGCAGGAGACATTTGGCAAAGTCTGTACATATCTGGACCGTCACATCTGGGCTCAGTGGGTGTTGCTCCTGGTATGTAATGGGCAGGAGGTCAAGACTGCTGCTCAGAGTCTACAAGGCACAGGACAGTTCACAGACTCCCACTCCTCCTCCACCCCCACCTCCATCAAACAACTACCCAGCCCAAAATGTGAGTAGTGCCAGGTTGAGAAACTGCTCCAGGTAACCAGGTCATCCTCTAAACTTCCAACACCAAATGTACAAGAGACTCAGCCATTTCAGAGCATGCCTTTTCTTTCTTTCCTTCAGGGTACTTAAGGGAGAGTTGGTTGCTATATCCTCCTGCTCTTGTTTGATAGAAATACCCCTCATACAAAGTCGGAGACCTTTTCAGTTTCCAATTGTCTGGGTCTGTGATTAACTCCCCCACTCCTCTCTCAAATATTTATTGAGCAGCAACTATATGTTAGGGTCTATTAGATATCAAATCTACAACCATGCACAAGATGGACATAGAACTTGATCTCATCCATCCTAAACCTTCTGGGAAGATAATCATTTAAACAAATTATTACAGATACAATAAATTTTCCAAGTGGGGAGGGAATGGGGTCCTGGGTACCCATACCAGGGGAATTCAAACTTGTCTGGGTGGAAAGGGTCATGGAAGGCCTCTATTCTCTCTTTTGTCTTCCCTCTTTTTGGTAATCTTCTTCCTTGGCCTCTGTCTACCATCCCACGGCTAGGATTACGGTGAATGAATGATGTGCTAAAGTGTAAGTCTTTGAGAATCGTCTCCAAGGCAGGTAAGCACAACCCAGGGGTGCAGAAGACAACTGCTGGGATGTAAATAGAAATTGTTAGAACTCATTTATTTTCACCTCATCCTTGTTTGAAGTTTTATTCGGGGGTACGGTTCTCTGTATTCACAATGGAAGCTGATTCTGAAACAGATCTGGGGCAGGTTTGCCGGGAAGTGGTCTGGTCTCAGGTGATACAGCTCTATGGAAGTGAAGAAGACAGGACTGGGCAGAGGAGAAGCTGACCTAAACATTCATGCAAGAGAAACCTGGGCCCACCTAGAGGGATCTCTGGGCCTGGCATAGCCCTTTGGTATGCTCCTGATTTGAGGGCCCCGTCAGTCAGGCAGTAGTTATGAGCCACCTGATGACGGAGCAAGACTGAGAGTGAGCAGTTTCCTACAATTAAGGGCAATTTCCAATCAGGAATGAAGCATCGGCAACTGCTACTCCTGGTTGCTGGGAGATGGAGGCATCTGTTCTAAAGAGGGTGTTTGGACAGAGCACCACAGTGCCTGCCTTAAGAATTTGTTCCTACAGTAATACATGTGAATGTCACACACACACACACGCGCGCGCACGCGCTTTGGAGATTGTGTGCCTCAAAATGTAATACTGATGGGGGTGCACCATCCAGAAATTTCACGATGACCATTGTTGAGTAGTGGAACACAATTTTTTTTAAACATACTTTTTAAAAAGGATCCTTTTTATCAGCTTACACCCACATTTTCATTATGAACCTTATATTTCAAAAAAAAAAGCCTTCCCAAGATGCTATATAAAGTAATGCATTTACCATCTCATTATTAAATTAATGAAAGACTATAACAATTCTGGGTGATACAAAGCAGAGCAGGAAATAACTGGAACCAAGCTGGCTTGGACTTCTGATATGACTGTGTCTTAGTTAATGCAGTGGGTAGCAGTCTGGAAAACTGGATTCCAATGCCAGTTCTACTACTCTACTAGCTGTCTAAACTTGAACAAGCTAGTTTGTTCACTTCATGATTGTTTCCCCACTTCATGACTGTTTCCTCATATATAAAACAAGGACAATATACCACTTACTTCATGGGATTACTGTGAGTATTAAATAAACTAATGCACATAAAGTGCTTAAAACAATGACTGAGACATAGTAAGTACTCAGCATGTGTTACTCAACATAATTAGCCTACATTTTTTTCCCAGGGAAATGGAGGATTTGGACATTTGAAACTATTATGGGAACGCTTCATTATCAATTAAGATAGGTGTTGCCAGCTGGTATGGCAACTTCATAGTCTTCAAAGATCAAAAATCCCTTCAGTTTTTTGCTCTATTATCTTCAACATGGAGATCTAAACTCATGAACAAGTATGGCTGTTCCAGGGCCAGATATTATGTCTGCATTCTAAACTAGCTGGATGGAGAATGCATACTCCATGTCTTCAAGAATATTACATGAATTTGCACACCTCCTTTTGCATCTGTCTTATGGATCAGATTTACAGCCAAATGTAGCTGCAAGGGAGGCTGGGAAATGCAGTCTTTGCTCTGAGTAGCCACATGTTGAGCTAAAATATGTGGGGGGGAGGGGAAGGTTCACTGAGGAAGAAGTACAGAAAGATATCAAAGAATGACTAGCAACCTCTGCCAAATGTCATGACTTGGTTCTTCACAACAAAGGGCAGAAAGGCACTGCTCTTCACTAACAGCGTGTCACTGATAACGGACATGGAGTCCAGAACTCTAATGTAGCTCCTTCCTTGGTCTACAACTTACCATATGGTTTCTGGAGCTTACCTTTGGCAGGACTGATGAACTGGGCTCCAATCCAACCACTTTTTGAACAGCTTCACCTCTCCTGGCCCTTCAGAGAACCTCTCTTCTGTGGGGAGGGGATCTTTAGTCTCACAACTCCTATGGGTCTTGGATCTCCTGAATCCTTGTACATCTTCTCTTCTTCACCTCACCTTTTCCCTCCCATTAAATTAACCTCAGCCCTCCTCTCTCCTGTGGTTTTTGGTGTTGTGCTCATTTGTCTGGCTCAATATGGAGAAGCCTTGGTAGAATTGAGCTTCAGGACACAGGTGAGGTAAGCCTCACCACCAGCCCAGCCAGATGTCTATGAGACAGACAGACAGATAGATGTGTTCACTGCACAGGGCTGTTTCCTCCTGCTACTCCTATCACTCAAGGCTGCCTCTACATCTCCATCACTCTGAGGTCCTTCAATCAAAAGCCCACTCTCATTAGCCTGTCTCAGGGTGTGCTGACTCAGAAGGAGGTAGTAGTGGATTGTCAGTTTAACAGAGGACAAGTTCCCCTGCACCCCCTCTACAGACCAGGAAGGACTCCTGGGGGTCAAGCATAAAAGTCTGTGGAGTCCATGTTCACAGCATTCTGGGGAGCAGTAGATTGTATTCCTTACTATGACCAAACAACTGCCTGCCAAACTCTTTTACACGAATTTATTACTAATGGGAAAAGGAACCAATAGTGAGGAGGCATTCACTCTGGGCCAGAAATTGCACTAGGAGCTTACACTGGTCCATTAATTCATTAAAATAATCCCACAAGATGAAGGATTTTAGCCTATTTTACAAATAAAGAGACTATATCTCAGAAAGGTTAATTTACCCAAGACTACATATCCAGAAAGTGCTGGGGCCAGGACTAGAACTGAAGTCTGATTATCACTCTGTTCCTTATCCTATAACCATCGTCTCTTATTTAATGTATCTAAGTAGTCAGTCATGTGGGAAGTGGGGGACAGGTATGGAGAATCAACAACATTAACACAACAGGTTTTTGCTGAGCACCTACGACATATGAGGCATGAGCACGTAAAGATGAATAAGACATCACCCTTTGAGGAATGTCAGCTTGGTCAGGGAGACAGTCATAGACAGATTATTTCAGGTCAGTTTATTTAGACCAAAGATACATAGCACGGGACACTATTACAGGGCATCTTCTAAATAGTTCCTGAAGATTTTCTCTCATGGGTGCTTTGGTCTACGAAAAGTATCCAATATAAGTTCAATGGAAATAGAACTCATTATCCAGAAAAAAATCACTTAAGATCTCAAAAAATGTTAAGATTTGTGTTCTTTGTTGGAAGAACACAGTTCTGGGAGGTCAGGAAAATGCAGGACTCATTTAGATAGAAGAAACTCTGATCCAGCTGAATCATATGGTAATCAGGACATACAGTATGACTAAAAAATAATAAGCACATTTATGAATTATTTTTATATTTTGTGATTATCAAATCATAAATACTTACTGTAGAAAGGCTGAAAAACCAATCAAGAAAAGTATATGAATGATTTATACTAATAATTAGTGGTCAAGTGTGGCATTGTCAAAGTGTGAGAAACCCTCTAGGGGTCCTTAGATCTATCAGAGGGGTTACAGGACCAGAATTCTTTTCATAATAATTCCTGTTCATTGTCTGTGTGTTCATTCCTATTCTGTCATGTGTGCAAGGGGGAGTTTCCCAGATGCTACGCAATGTGATGACCTCATAGCTCTAACAGCTTGTGTTCTTGTGCACAGCTATATTTTTAAATTTCCTAATTTTAATTTTGGATACAGTAAACATGGATAGCTATAACTCACACACACAAACAAAAGTTCTTTGTGATCCTCAGTAGCTTTCAAGCATATAAAAAGGTGCTGTGAGCAAAATGTTTGGGAACTATTAGTCTAGGGCATGCTATATATTTTTCAGTCTTTGGTCTATGAATATGACTGATCTTGAAAATTGACATCATATTTTATGCATCCTATATATCCTGCTTATTCACTTAGTTCCCATATTAAATATAAATGCTCATGATATTAATTTGTCTTTGTTATTAAGTATCTTTTTAAAAATAATAATAGCACTTCTCTGATCCAGTTACTCTTCCAAGTAATTCTCATAGCAACCTTTTGAGGTAGGCACTATCATCCTGTCCACTTTTTAAAATTTAGTCACACTTCTACTTAATTAGTTGATTACCTTCTCCAGGGTTACATACACGGGAGAGGAGAGCCGGAATGCAAACCTAGGCAATCCCAAGGCACAAGATTCATCATCTGTATACTCCACATTTTATGTACCCATTCTATAATTTTTAGACAATTAAGTTGTCAATTTTTCACTAATACAAGGTAACATCGAGTGTCCTTGAACATACAGTTTTGTTAGGATCTCTGATTATATCCTTGCTACAAATTCTTAGAAGTAGAATTACCAGGTCAGAGTGTACCAGTTCTCTAAAGATTTTAATACATGGTGGCAAATGATTTTCCAAGATATCGGTACCTAGTTAATAGTCTACTGAAATATTTGAAGCGTATTTGTGCCAATTAATCCTCAGTGATAATTTTGCAAGCATAATAGATAAGGAAAAGCTATTTCCATGTTTTACAAGGCATTTCTTTAATCTCTAGGAAAGTCAAATATACTTCAAATAATTTTTGACTATTTAATGTTTCTTTTTCTGTAGACATCTGCTCATTTTTATGATCAACTTTTCTCTAATGACATTAACCTGATTTTTACTCACACATTCCTGAGCTTATTCCTCAGAGTGAGTGTTGTCCACACCAGAGTCATCACTTGGACACTTAATTTAATGAAGATACCATTTGAGAAAAAAATACTTGGAACTCCTTTATGGGAATTTGCATGCAAAGTAGTTTATAAGCCACATAGGAGAAGAAGAAATTCTTTGTATAAAGCATTATTATCATTTTTAAAAAGCGTTATTTGTATTTTTAAAATACTGTATTGTTTACTAACGTTATTTGCCAGGTTGGATCTAAATAATTTTTTGGCTGTCCATTGATATCAAATCTTCCCAAAGGACTGGAGTTTTTGTTACAGAAGTTATCTGTAGTAGAGAATGTTGGTGCCCTGCCTAGATTCCTCTTCACCTGCCTCACACCCATCTCCCAGATGCTATGAGCTACTTACCACCTCTGGCTGTCCATCTGCTGAACGAGCATGGCCTTCCCCATAGGTTAGCACTCTCACACACCTTGAGGGCAGCCAATAGCCAATGACTGACACAGGGATTCCAAAGGTGGACATCTTTGCCTCACTGGGGCACAACCATCTGGTTCAAATTGTGCGCCAGAGCTTTCTGTGCGACCAGACTGATGCTAGTTCCCACCTGAAATCACACCCTTACTTAGACTTTTTTTTCCCTTGCTCTATTTTGCTTCCTCACTTCGAAGAGTTTTTTTAATAGATGACTTTCAAAAGAATCCCTCGATCAGTCTTTGCTAAGACAGTTTGTCCCCATAGTAGAAGATGGACTGTAAAGATGGGATCTTGAAGACAGATCACTCACTGATGAAGGACATTAAGGACCCCCTCCTGGCAGTAGGTGAATTCATTATCTCTGGCATGCTGCAGCAGGGCAATAGCTGATAATTTCACCTGTAGTGAACAGAGACAGGCTGCATGCAGATGATGCAATCGTTAGTGCAATGTCTCTTGCATTTCAGAGGTATTGAGCAAGTAGCAAACCTAAGACAGGGAATCAGGAGACTGCTGCTAAGTATCTTTGATTTATTCTAGAGAGGAAATGCAAGTTTCAAATTAATCAGCAATTTAAAGCAGCAAGCCTTTTTGGTTTCTCTTAGAAACACTTATCTTGCACCCAAAGAACAGACAGAGTTGAGAGTAAACATGGAACTTAACTGTAAGGAAAGCAGAATTCCAAAGCAGACAGTTCTCAGCTTAGGCAAATATCCTATGCCAAAGACAAGATCCCGATGGGAAAAGAGTGAAACCCAAAGACTTGGGATACAGGTATCTGGGCAGATGCACTTGAGAACCTTGAATCTCAGATCTCTCTAAACTCTTGGCACATATAAATGACCCACTGGCTCTTCATTGCAAGATAACCACCCCTCTTCCTTTTCTTGAAGATAATACTTAGCCTTATATGAGACAGGTGCTTTATAAGATAATGCTTGCTGTTCTTAGGATTGGCCATCACATTCCTCGCTAGCCAGCAGACTTATAATTAGGGTCAGATCTGACCTGTTACCAGGGAAGTACTAGGCCTGCAAAGGGAGGAGAGGAATTAAACGCCAAAGGAGATGCAAGAACTGGTTAATATGTGCCAGCAGGACCTGGATGCATAGAGGGAGCTGGACAAAGGTGGGAGGACAAGGGAACGTTTGTCAGTACAGGGTTTAGGAGACATGGCTAATGTACTTCAAAGCAGTTGTTAGTAGCTTGGAAAAAAGATTGGTTGCATTAAATGCGATAGAGATGCCAGATTGCCTGGTAGGCTGTGGCATCGTTACAGAGGCAGGGATTAAATGTTTCAGAGAACTGAGCATGCTCCAATAGGTCAGTTACATAAAACTGGGAAACCCATCTGCTGAATATGTTCCTCCATTTACAAAGGTGAAAAAGAATGCATTGGGAAGGGCTGAGGGTGGGTACCAGCACACTGAGAAGTTCTGTACAGGCTGTTTTCATTAGGCTGGGGCTGACAATAGAAGATGCTATTCCAGAACTGGTTCCCCAGTATCACTGAAAATAATAGGGTCTCAGATAGCAGAGGCCATGGAGTAACCCTTAACTACCAGAAACAAGGTGGATATAATTACTGTGATAGGCAGTGACATTGGAATGGTACTAGGGAGGTCTGACCTACACAATTTTTGAAAATGACTAATAGATCACGTTGTTCCCAAGAGGCAGATAGATTATAGCCAATACGAATATTTTTTTTATATATCACATCAAATGAGATACGAATGATGGACAGAAGGCTGAGGTCAGCCACCCCAATAAAAAATCAGGATCTCTTGCCCAGTTTTCAGACCTGAGTCTATTCTCAGATCCAGAACCATTGACTACGAAAGGGGTTGGGTTCTCACTGTGAGAAGATGTTGCAACATCATATCAAGTATATACCATAGTGATCAACCACATTCCATCATGGGAGGGACCTATGGCTATTTGTAAAGATAACCACATACAGGGGAAAGAGGAATCACAATTCTCTGAAGAACTATTGAATGGGAGACCAAAGACGATTCTGACCCATGAGAACTCAGAATGCCTTCAGGTAATAGATGGCGTCCTGATCGGGTCTCTTATAACTGATGAACTCAGTCCGTGGGTTCACTCAGTGATCATTTCCCTAGCTCCCAAATATATAAATAGTACATTCTCAGCAGTCAGCAGAACGCTTACATTGGTTTGTTGACCTGTAGAGTACAAGCAATTGTAGTAGGAAAGGCCATGAGGAAATTCCTAAAACTACACCCTTTGATCAAGATGATGTATCAAAATGCTCTCTCTCCTAGGAGGAATGGCTGATAGATGACATAAAGAATATAAAAAAATAGAAATAAAGCTTTTGTAAATAAGGAGGGATGAGGGGGGTGAAGGAAGGGGAGGGGAATGGGAAAAAAAGAAGCAACAAGATATATCATGTACAGGTACAAATCCCCTATGATGAATGTTATCACTATGTATATCTAAAATGTGCCATTAAAATAAAATTTAAAAAATAATTTTAAAATGTGAAAAAAAGGAAAAAAAATATTTGTGCACACACACAAAAAAAGAATATAGGTGATGTGGTTCAGAGGGGGGAAACAATGTACTGCCGCAAATTTAACCAAGTAGTACCCACAACTGCAGCAGGTTTTACTAAAGAAGATTAACACATATTCACATATATAATATTTACCTACCACCTGACGAATATTTCATTGCAGTACTGGGGTTGAACCCATAGGCTTTGCACTGAGCTATTTCCCTAGCCCTTTTTAATTTGTTATTTTGAGGCAGGGTCTTGCTAATCTGCTAAATTACCCAGGCTGGGCTTGAATTTGCAATCCTTGTGCCCCAGGCTCCCAGGGTGTTGGGACTGTAGGCATGTACCACTACACCAGGCAACCTGACAAGTATTTTAAATGCCCAACAGAAAGAAAAATCAGAAGAAGTTGACAGATGTGATGAAAAATAATATGCATTCACAGTGCTGCCTTGGGGTTATGTTTCTTTTTCTCTCTGACAAAATACAGTCCAAAGAGATTTAGATCATCTGAAAATTATACAAAACATCCCATTGGTCTACTACATCGATGACATCGGCAATCAAGCCATATGAGAAGGGACAGATTCTCTGGATGTCTTAGTAAGATACATGTACTTCAAGGGAAGGGAGGTAAACACTTGCTTCTTTGGTGAGTCCTGTGATATGAGGCATGCTGGGTTATCCTATCTAGGAAGTCTTGTACTTTGTACCTTGTAAAACTAGAAGAGAAGCTTGATGTATATCTTTGGTCTTTGGAGGCAGCATATTCCATGCTGGAGTACTGATCCTTTTATAGGGTGACACAGAAGAATCCCAGATGAAGTGGGGTCTAGGACACTTCTCTAATCCACTTCTTACTCTAGCATTCCCACCTCTGGCTCTGCTTCTAGGGATCCTGACCTAAGACAGGACCTCCAGAAAAGAGTAGGTAGTTTAAAGCCAGGAGACAGAACACTTAGTTCTATTGAGTTTTAGAAACTGAATAATCTAGACATATTATTTTACCTCTCTAAACTGCCAAGTTCTCAACCATAAAACTTGAGGTTTTGTGTTGGTTCGGCATTTACATAACAGATGAAATTTATACACATGACACACTTCCAAGGACGTGGTCCTTGGCACCCACCACTGAGGCTGTAAGTTAGGTACAATTCCCAGCAGGCTGCCTGTAACACTACCCCTCCCTCCCACTCAAGAAAGCACAGAGTAAAAGTGGGATACTATGGCAGGGATAACGTTGACCCTGTTGTAATTTGTTTGCTAAATATTCACAACCTGTCATACTTTGATGTGTTTTCAGAAATGACTTTGAACAAATCTCACAGTGGATGTATCTTGACAATGTGGTTCAGAACTGATCGTTCAAAATGTTTTTTAAGACACTTTCCACCTCCAAATTTTGACACTCTAAAAATGACTCTCCCAAAAAAAGGAGTTCTGAACTCTTTATATAGTCTTAGTGCCCCTGTGATACTAGAAACAAGAGTATACGTTTTGATGTAAATTTGAGTATAAGCTAAGTATAAGCCAAATTTATCTGATAAATGCTTTGTTTATTCATTCGTCCCATTTTACTGTCTACTTCTTGCTATTCCTAGATTCTGGAATTCTAAGATATGGTGAATTGATTAAAATTGAATGTCCTTCCTTAAGTTCAGATTAAAAAGTATTAGAGGAGAAAAAGTTTCTGTAGTCAAAAACTTTTGGATTAATTAAGTTTAATCAGATGAATTTGCTGCAGAACTTCTCAGGCCATTTACTCTAATATGTTAATATGTCTGTGAATCCCCAGCAAAGAAATTAGGTATTTTCCCAGGATTTTGAACATGGAAGGCTGTAAGACAAATGCTTCCAGGAACATGCTCTGTAAAAACTGGGCTTCAGTAATACAAGATTTTAATGGTTCCTGAGTAGTCTGAGATAATTCTGCAGTTATGTTTTTCATGCAGGCCAATCTACCACCAAGAAAATTATGTGCCAGAGTGATAGGCAGTGTAATCACTAAATGTGCTTCACTTCTTTCCTCATTCTTTCCTTCCTGAGACCCACCAAACAGGGGTTTCCACAGACACACCAACAGGGAAAGTGTATTGCTACTCCTCTCGGACTGGCAAGCTGTTTGTGGGCTCAGTGGATCAACAATCAAAACATTTGGCTCTGGACCCTCCTTTGGTACTAAGTAGTAAAGTGTTCGAGGTGAAAGACTAAGAAGTCTATCAATGAGACACAATAATTAAAATAAATCTAGTTGTATTTATGAAATGAGATTTTTAAAAAACATCTCATTTTTAAAACGATGTTTAAAGATATATTTTTAAAAGTAAAATACGGCACCTCCCTCATATCCAATTTCCTCTCCACAAGCATCTTAATATTACCTTCCATTAGAACCTGGAAGGTAATCTTAATGCTCCCAATTACCCTGTCTGAGCTATGCTGAGTATTCAGTACCCAGATCTCTGCTCACATACCACCTCCTCTTCAAAGAGGTTTTCATAGCTATTCATCTCGGATAACCTCCCTGTCACTCTCTACTCTATGTTTTTATAGAATTTATCACTGACCAACATCACATTGTATTAATTCTGCTTATCATCTGTCTCAACTGTAGTTTGAGCTCCATGAGGACAGAGTTTTTTACTTTTTGTTCTTGCTCTATCCTTAACATCTAGAACAGTGTGTTGAACAGCATAGGTCCTCAATAATACATTTATACAAGGAAGAAATAAGTGAATGGTCTGTGGACTGCTAACCATCACCCCGTGAGCTAAGTCTTATTATTATCTCCTTTTGGTAACTGAGGAGACAAGGCCACAAAGACCTTAAGGCACTTGCTCAAGGCCACAGGAAGAAGTGGTGGGGACTTATTCAGATCCAGGTCTGACTTCCCAGCTTTATTCACAGGACAGACAGCATCTTGATGAACACATTGCTTCTTAGAAGGTGGCATCTGCTCCCTTAGCAGGAGTTCACTAAAATGTAGATTATTAAAGCTCACCTGATACACTGAAACAGAATGGGTAGAGGGAGGCCTAATGGAGAGTAAAAAGCAAAAAAAGGAATGAGTTGGAGAGCGAGGAATTGTATCTTTCTTAAATGTCAGTGGCCAAGTAGACAAGACTGGCCTCTTAGGACTCATGTCTGACCTTTCCAGACAGAAAGGGATACAGGAGAAGCAGAAGGAGCTGTTTGCACCACAGGCCAATGAGACCCCGGATGTTTTGGTGCCTGAGTAGGAAGTCAATACCAGCTAGGTTCCTTTTGTGTTAGCAGCTCCAGCAGCACGAGGAGATGTAGTCTTGTCCCAGATTTCAGAAGAGAGAGAATGTCAGACACTGGATACTAACAAAGAGGCTGGAGTGGAAAATAACAATGCTATTTGCAAACCCCTGTGAGACATCACCTGTGGACTCCCAAAAAGCCTTGGAAAGTGGGCAGAATTTTCCAGGATCAGAGTTCCCACATTTAAGTAACATAGGCAAGTGCTAGCTACTAGCATGAGAAACACTACTGTTAAGCAATTCCATTAGTACCTACACATATTCTTTTTCTTCATAGAGGGTCCCTGTTTTCCTTCGACTGGTTGGATCTGTGTGGCTCTACTCCCTTAGCCCGTGCTGGTCTGCTGGACTCTCACCCTGGGCTGAGCCAGAAGGAAAGACCCAGTTGTGCAACACTGATCTTTTCTTCTCTGTAGGTTTTAAATGGGGGCGGGGGAGGGTGTCCCTAGAATAAAAACTTCATGGGCAGATTCAGAATTAGCTGGGAAGTCCCACCTCCTGAGGTGAACTCCAGAGAGAGAGAGAGAGAGAGAGAGAGAGCGAGCGAGCAGCCTTTTGTCTCTCTTTTGGTCCAGGTCAAGCACTTTTCTGTGCCTGAATTCCACACCGTGTCACAGGATGTAGGTGACGTTGCCCCCTCGTTTCTAGTAGCTGAGCTTTCTGGAGAGAGGCTCCTCCGATATCAAGCTGTTACTTCGCCACTCCTCTATTTACATGTTAGTTAGGTGAAGTACACCCACTCCGATTATGAAACTCGGTTCATTGTTTTTGGCAACTTGCTTTTTAGGTGTTGTCAAGAAGTTCTCATTGTGAGGGATTCAAAAGTGTTTCATGGCAATGTCAAACCTATAGTTATGGCCCTAAGTAAAAACCTTGACCTGAGAAAGGAGGAATGCTCCAAACAGGTGAGGTAGGTAATTAAGCAAGGGACTGCATTTTATTGTGTAAATTACACTACGTTTACTGTAAACCTACACTTCCAATAACCCTCATAAAGTCCTCACAGGTAATGACTTAACCACAAAGAGTAAGTTCCAGGGCTGCAGAACAGAACATGTTTGTCCTTTAAATGCTATTGGGAAAGAGAAACTAGATTGCATTTGAAAAAGGCGGCCGTCCCAGTCTCTACTCACTCAAAGTCTGGCTAGGCTTCAGGGCTAGAATTCTGGTTTTCCCCCCAAGTGTCCCCAGCACTAGGTTATGCAAATCCAAGGTGTAGCAAGAGTTGGGCATGAAATCAGTTGCAATTTTTGGATTGTTTGGCGCTTACTTGCAACTAGGCAGAACACGCTTCCTTCTCTCCTGGGCATGATACACAACGCTGGTCACAATGGTGATTGGGGGATAAATAAGAACAGTTTCAGAGCTGTTCCAAAGAGGCTGGAATATTTGTTCTGAAAAAGGCGTGAAAACTAGCTTCATGATGGAAAATAGTATTATAGATCTCAGATCTTGTGTCTAGAGTTGAGATAAAATGAGAGCGTGGTGTTCCTGGCAAGTGATAAGTAATGAGTCCCCCACACTCCCCAACCTAAATAGGCTTGTTTGTTCTTCTTGCAGCCAGCTTTACTTACAAAAATAGTTGATTCCCTTAAGAAGTATGCATCCAACTAATCCTCTACATAGATACTTGGCTTCGACAAAGAAAATAAATTTGCCATATTCAGCACGAAACTTGATTACACTTGCCTCTGGGCCTTTGAACAAGCAAAGCTGTTTCCCTCACCAGGCACTACAGACACAGTCCCTAGGCTGGGGCCCAAGAACATTTCAAGAGCTGACTAAAATACCTGAGATGTGGGTGGGGGGAAGAAAGAGATGTTTTGATTTCACTGAACATAGTGATATCACTTCTACAATGTATAGGGACACAGCTAAATGCTACAACACACGTCAACTTCATCCATTATTAAATTCAATATTTATTACAGTTAAAAATAATTTGCAGATTAGATTTTCTCCTGGGTAGCCAATGGTTTCTGAAAAATCACTGGCCAATTGTAAAATAATTAAAATAATTGAAAAACTTGATGATACAAAAATAATAACTACTTATGGTTCGAAAGAGTTATCAATACAAAAATTATTTCAAAAACCAAATTAGAAAATCCTTTCAATTTTTTTTTTTTTTAACCTCCAAATTACACTGGATGTGGGATACATTTGAACACGTTCAATAAGATGTAGGGGAAACTGCCTGGGATTTAAGGATCCCCAAATGGCCTGCATGGAATTTATTTCCCCTTCCTGGAATACATTCTTTAGTTGTGTCTATGTTCTTTCTATGTTCCTTCGATGTTCATGTTCTATATCCTTTCTCTGCTTCATACCTGGAAAAGAAACTCTCACAACTTTCCATTCTTCTACTCCACCGGTCTCCTTCATTATTACTTCTGCAAACAAACATAAACTTGGCATTCGCTTGAGTTACAGGAAAGTTACATTCCTATATTTTTATTGTGGAGGCCTTTCTTAGTCTATTTTATGTATTTATTTTTCAAATGAAGTGGGAGCCTTGGAGTGGAAAACTTGTATTCAAGCATTTATTCCTTCCACAAAACTACCGCGTATTGTGTGCTTGGGATACAAAGTTCAGTAAAGCCCATAATTTAGCCCGTTCCTTCAAGATTTTCAGCACCTAGAAAATAACACATGAGAGTAAGCAGGTAAACTGTAGCTGGACTGCCTCCTGCCGGGCTCCTTGCTGTTTTTCAGACTGGCACTGGGCTCAAGATATTTGTATTTATTTTTTAAAAGTATGTCCTGTTTATTCCATACTATTTTAGAAAGGGTGCTGTTTAACACGCTTACAAATATCAGCCAATTTAATTCTCCAAACAGTCCTATTTGGAATCATTGTTATGCCCATTTCACAGATGATGACATTGAAATATAAGGTCAGTCACACAACAAGGAAGGAGCAGAGGTGAGATTTTAGCTAGCCCGCCTGCCAACTTGCAGAGCAGCAAATGAACCAGGCATCAGTGGAACTGGTAGAAAATGCTACCTGGCCAATTAGACAAAGTAGGGTGAAATAGGCAGAATCTCCACAAAGAAGTGACATTTGAATTGCTTTATATAAAACAGGAATTTCCCCAACAGATTACATTTAGAATATAAGGCTGAGAAAGAGATTCCAAATAGAACAGAACACCCACACCCTAATCTATATAGATAAAACCAGTAGCAGGGTTAGTTCTAGGAAGTGCAAATAGTTTATATGACTGGAATTTGGTTTGCCTAGCGAAGATTGAAAGAGATGGGACTTGAAAGAGAACCATGGGGCTGGGGATTTAGCTCAGTGATTAGAGTGCTTGCCTTGCAAGCACAAGGGCCTGAGTTCGATCCCCGGCACCACAAAAAAAAAAAAAAAAAAAAAAAAAAAAAAACAAAAAAAAAAAAAAAAAAAAAAAAAAAAAAGAAAAA
>PVJO010005037.1:0-84120 GCA_004026905.1 Hystrix cristata | reverse complement strand
ATCTCGACAAATTCAACGATGTAAAATAAATAAATAAGGGAACAAAAGACCAACAAATCAAGAGATAAAGGGCATGAGCAGACAACTTACAGAAAGACATTTAAACATTTGTAAAAATACTCTGCCTACTTACCATAAGAGAAACAACAGGTAGATATCTTTGTCCCTGTTGGTTTGGCAAAGATCAGAAGGTTGGTAACACACTGGTCTGGCCGGTGTTTGGGACGACTATCACTCTCAAACTTTCCTATATGAGGGTAAACTGGCAAAGCCTCTAAGAAGGCAACTGGACGATTATCTATCAAAATTATGTATGTTCATATTTTTAAATCCAGCAATTCTATTCTGCAGATATTCACACATATGGATGTACTATATATACAAAAGGATGTAAGTTACTATACAACTTTGTGACAGCAAAGGACTGAGGGGAAACCTAAATGTCCTTCATTAAAGAATGAATTAAGCCCATAACAATGCACTGTAATACAGAACTCTTCGCTGTCTTGAAAAACAGCAAGTCTGACTTATGTGTATCAAAGTGGCAGAAATTTCAACAGATAATGAATGGAAAGGATGTAACAATGGGATAGGTTTGTTTATGTGTGTGTGTGTGTGTGTGTGTAAATATATACATGCAGGCTTAAGAGTGCATGAAACTTTCAGTTTCTCACACCAGAGAAAACTGAAAGTGTAAATAAGGACTAAAATGTATTATATTGGGAAAGGGAAGAAATTATTTAAATGGGAAGGGGAATAAGGGGGGGAGGGGGAAAGGAACAGAGGGACAAGAGAAAAAAGAATAGAAGGAAAAAGATGGAAACAAAGCATTTGTAAATAAGGAGGGAGGAGGGGTTGAAGGGAGGGGAGGGGCATGGGAAAAAAAGCAGCAAGATACTCCAGGTTACAGGTGCAAATTCTCTATGATGAGTATTATCACTACAGATATCTAAAATATACCATTAAAATAAAAATTTTAAAAAAGAATACGTTTAATACTTCTGGAAGAATCCTAAGAAATTGATAATACTGATTGCCTCCAAGGAAGGAAATTTTGTGACTGAGGAGAAAGAAATGATAAACACCTATTTTTTGTATAATTCTAAGGTCTTTTAAGTTTTCTTGCTGTGTGTTCCCTATTTTATTGCTTGTTTTATGTTTTTTTCAATGGCGAAGTTTTAAAATGTTGGTTAACCCTAACTGCATTGCTCTGCATTTGGTAGGAAAATTAATTAATACGCCTCATGTATTTAACTTTTTGTAAAAGTCCAAATTAAGTTAGCTCCTTGATTGGAGGAAAATAGAAAAGAACTTGATCATGGTGTGCAGGAGCCACAGGTGAAAGATGGCGTGGGGAGACTGCCACCTCTGTCCACTTCCTAGTGTGGCACGGAATCCCAGTTTCCCTGAAGAACATGCAGGTGGGAGACACCATGCATCCAGGGAAAGAGGCCAAGCAGAGCTCCCCAGAGACTTGTTTGCCCGCTTCTCCAAATGCTGACTTCTGATTACTTACACCTGGAGATAAAAGTTGTGAAACTCCTGGCTGGCCTCCGTTTGGGTTCAAACCCTGGGTCGGTGTTCACAAATGCATTCTAGCATAGAAGTAATCGATCTTTAGTGATTTTAACCAGAGCAAAGCTCAGTTTTGCTGCAAGGGTTGCGTTTCTGTATCGATTTTTTGTGCAGTATCTAGTATCAGTCTGCTTTGGTTTAATGTGCTTGTATAACCTCACCAATGGACTCGTTGCCTCAGTTTATAAGGATGTGTGTGGAAGAGCCAAGTGCCTATTTTGAAGAGTTTGTGCTTAGATCTCTCAAGGTTCAACTAATAAAAGGAACAAGGGATCAAAGATTATTTCAAGTCACAAGGCCAGGACGTTCTAATTAGTGAAAAGTGCCTGGTGCTTTGTGATATTTTCTTTGCAAGAAGACAACTCCTATCCTAAATGTTTAAGTGACTTCTTGCTGAGCTGGTTTTGGAGGATTAGCCTAGTGTAATTTCATCTTTCCCAGGTGTGAGCTACTTGCGTGTGCAGTAATATGATTCTGTACCGTCAGGGAAAACAGTGTGTCTTTGTCAAGTCAAACCGCTGAATTATGACCTCAATCGTGGGCAATCACTCTTCGTGGTTACCGCTTGCCCTTCTGCTGGGAGGTACAAAACTTGGGCTCCTGGCACATGGTTGCGCATGTCAGCAGAGTGAAAATGATTTTTGTCACTAGCCAAGCAGGACCTCAGAAAACATTTCCTTTCTGATTCCTTTGGAATGAGCTTCTGAAAGTGTCGAATAGTATTAGCTCCATTTTTTCACTTACTTTAGCTGGTAGTTAGAGCAATTATTTTTCTGAGGTTTGGGTGACATGCTCATGTATAGTTTCCTGCTAAATGTTTGCATTTCTGATATGCCATATGTTCTCTAATATATAAAATACTGGCTACCTTTATTAACAGTAATTACTAACTTCATTGAGCCTAATCAAGAGTCATATACAGTTCTATATCCTTATATGTATTATTACATTTCATCCATGTTGTTTTGATGATCATGTCCATTTTACAGATTGGAAGGTAAAGTGCAGGGTTGCAGGGGATGGGTTAAGTATTGTGAATGAAGGGCTTCAGGCTGTTAAGTATGTAGTCGATGTAGGATTTGAACCCAGGTGTCTCACACTGGTGTTTAGCAAGTAACCATGAAGTCATTCTGCCTCCATTTATGACACAGCAAACACGTGACAGCCCTGAGTCATGACAATGCCATCCAATGGCATCTACATTTTGCAGATGAACAACAGAGTCTCAGAGAGTTGAAATGTTACCCGGGTCACATGGGGAGTAAATGGTTAATGCTAGCTCACATCCAAATCTGAACCCTTAAGTCCTAAGTCATCTGGCCAAGAAAGGTAGATCTCTTCCTATCTTGGTCCATCCACATGGAGCCTCACACATTGACTGACTGACGGAACTGGGCCATACAGCCATGTGAACGCACCTGTCCATCCGGTGAGGCACTGGAAGTAACAGGGGGTTAGACTCAGAGCTGAGGGTACAGAAGTGTATTGCTCTACGTTTTGTCAACGTAGGAGCAAGAAAGAGTGCAGAATGGACATAATCTTAGATATCTTCGGTCAAACCCCCATCATTTTGCAGATGAGAAACTATTGCCTAAGAGATGGAAAGCAATTTATGCAAGACAGAAAATGTTTGCATAAAGCCAAAGTATGCCTACCCTCAGTGTAGTGGTCCTTCTGCCATACCTTTGGTTTCCATAGCATTTTACCAATTCTTGTATTACAAGGCGATCGACCCCCCACCCACCCACCCACCAACGAACCAGTTGACTAAATAAACAAAACAGCCCACCTGTTTGGGTATGATTCCTTACCCTACAGTTCAAGATCTTTCTTGTTCTGCAGTATCAGCACTTCATAGTTTTTTTCTTTTTCTTTTTTTTCTTCTGAGTTTTTTGAGACAGGGTCTCGCCGAAGTTCAGGTTAGGCTTGAGTTCATGATTCTCCTGCCTCAGCCTCCCAGGTTCTGGGATTATAGGCACGTGTCATTGTGTCCAGTACTTTATAGTTCTTTATCAGACATCTACACTTGATCTTAGCCAAAAGGCCAAGAAGCGATTATCAGACATCTGTATGCAAGCAGATGTCTGATGCTTTTATGAGCCAAAACAATTGAATATAGTAAATTTATTAGGGTTCTACCTGATAGTTGTTTATTTACAATTTAGCAATTAGCATAGTCTGCCTTAAATTTAATAAATTAGGAAATCATATTCCCTTATTGGATTCTTCATCCCAACCCTGTGTCCTAAGCCTATATACTTTCTAGTCTTCTCTTTCCACCCAGAAGGGAATATGGGACAGCCTGATAAAAAATAGAGAAGATTCACCATGGCCAGGAATTTCCAAGGCTACACAGTATGAGGGTTGATAATGTCCTTTGTGTTCTTGGCAATTGATATTCCTTTCTGAACTCCACCATTTCCACCAGGAAGACCAGGTCCTGTGTCTTTTAGGTTACATTCACATTTCACTCCACAGCTCTCTCTTGTAGTACTTCTACATTTCTACTTTCTTAAAAGATTATCTAGCTGACTGCTTCTAGCTTTGTGAGGGCAGGCGCCTGCCTAGTTTTGTTCACGCCGCACTTCGATCTCCTAGCACAATGTCTGCCGTAGAGAAGGTGCTCTATAAATATGTTAGACATAAATGACCAAAAGTCAAAATAGAATGCTCCCACGTGTTCTTATCTACACTACCCAGTGAACCTAGTGCCAGAATGTTTTACTTAAATTTAAATTCAACAGGGGAAATCCGTGAAAATAAATCCCATCTTACCACTTTTAGAGTCTCGCCCATCCCATCCGGGCAATGCCCTGTACCAAGTACCAATGTAGTCAATGGATTTTCTTTTTTTTTTTTTGGTGCTGGGGATGGAACTCAGGGCCTCATGCTTGCTAGGCAGGAGCTCTACCACTGAGCTAAATCCCCAACCCCCGGTCCATAGACTTTCAATGATCTAGGAAGGCCAAATCCTCACGGATTAACCTAGATACTGCCCTACCTACATCCCAGAGAAGGACCTGACATCATACCTGATGTCTCCACAGAGAAGGGAACGTCTAGCGATTGCTTTATTTGCATAAGCTAAGGCAGAGAGAGAGTGATCTTTTCTATCAATGAAATAAGTGCAGGGTGACCTGACACCTTAACTACTCTTAACTACCTTGCAATCTTCTAGTCAAGATCATTATCTTGGGGCCTGCAGGAAAGTGGATTCTGTCCCACTGGCATCTCTCAGGGATTAAGATCCTCTCGGTTTATGCGACATGAGAAAGCCAAGCCCTGGGAAATAGCTGAGACAGAAGGCTTGCTTGAGAAAACTACTCATCAAACAGGACTTAGTTTAAATAATTGGTCTAAGCTTGGGATGAAGTTGGTGGTGGCTTAGCCAAAATTCTCTGTGTTTTTGTCTTCCCTACCAAACTCCTTCAGAGAGCAGTGTATGCATGTTCTTTAAGGTACTGGCTCCTTAACCCTCTGTCATCTGGATTTTAGTTTTTTAGCTGTCTTTCCCAAGCTGAGCCATTTCCTCTATTGGATCTGGATTTATTAGTACTTTCCATACTTGTTTCTGCTACTCGCCTTAATGGTTTCCTATTCCTGGACCTTGTCTCCAAGGTCCAAGTAAAAGCAGGTAGAAAATATTATGTAGCCTTTTTTGAAACTTGAAATGAATGTGATGCTTGATTTATTCACATGCTATATAAACTGTGAGAGATAGAGTCCATCTCGGCCCCAAGTTCTGAGAACCAAGATATATAATTTATTTACATTTCCAGCTGTGTGACTGATGACATCCTCTAAGCTAAAATGTTGAAGCATTTGAAAACCATACGGTGAATCTAAATGGTTCATTTGAAAGTCCCCCATCTTATCAGAGAAACACATACAGAAGATTGTTGGATTGAGCTGAAGGCAGTGGGATGTTTTGTAAGGAAGAGCATATTGGACTTTCGACAAATTTCCTTTATCAATTCTCCTTTTTTACCAAATTCAGAGGTGCAAAACAAAACAAAACTTAAAATCTGAGCTATTTATTAGATGGTATGCTTGACACTGCATGTGTTTTTTCATTTATACAGTACTTAAAGAGGCCATTTTAATTCCCACTAAAGGAGATCGATCCAAGTTCATATCATTAATAAATGGTGAGGTAGGACTCAAAGTTAGGTTTCTCTGAAGCTAGAGCCAGTGTTCCTAGTAGTACTGTACTGAACTTCTTTTTTTTCCCCCCTTATTGTTGATTTTTGGCAGCAGATGATATTTTACCTTCCCTTTTTATTTTGAAATTTCCACATCTTAAACTAGCGGCTGTGTTTTGGTTTTTCACATACCTCCACATTTCCTCTTTCTCTATTTGCTGGTTTTTCTTCACTCTGTTACATTCGAGAATGTGCCCCCGAGTTAAGTGTTTCTTCACACCTTTGGAAAGTTCATCTATTCTCAAGGCTTCGTTAACACTTCCATGATCCCACCAGAGTCTGACTCCCAAGACATCAGAGACTGGATGACTCTTATGCACTGGCAAACCCCCAGTGTTTTAGAGTGCTAAACACATAGCTAGCTAAATGACACATACTGAGTGTTTAATAAACTTTGGTATGTTTTTTGCAGTATTGAGAATTGAAAAGCCTTCATATTGTGCCACATTCTCAGCCATTTATTTGTTTGTTTGCTTTTGAGACAGGGTCTCATTAAATCACTGAATTGTCCAGGCTGGGCTGGAACTTGTGATTATCCTGCCTCGGCCTCCTAGAGTGCTGAGATTACCATTGTGCCCCACTGTGTCTGGCTTCAATAAATATTGTTGGATAAATGAATGGATAATGGAGTGTTAACAACTGATTTGCTGAGAATTCTTAGGTACTCTTTCCCAAAGTCCAGACCCATATTTATAGCCATCTACCAGCCATCTTGGAGTTCTACGATTGCTGTGAGATGGCAGCCAGAGTCTGGTGGGACTACTGAAGGTTTCAGCAAT
This sequence comes from Hystrix cristata, assembly GCA_004026905.1. Taxonomy (NCBI): domain Eukaryota; kingdom Metazoa; phylum Chordata; class Mammalia; order Rodentia; family Hystricidae; genus Hystrix; species Hystrix cristata. The sequence goes on along the minus strand of PVJO010005037.1, from coordinate 77,564 downwards.
TTGCAGAATCTGAAACATCGATTGGACTTCCTGGTGTTTTCCCACTGGAGACAGCTCTGTTATCGAGGTGGGATACAGACCTTCCACATGGAAGATAGCAGCTTGATTTTTCTGATTAAAAAAATCCCAGTCCAGCCAGAGGCTAGGAGTCCTAGCTAAATAGATACAGAAAGAGGATAGTTAGAGCTGAAACAACTGGTAACTCACGTGGGGGTGCAAATACCACCACATTCATATGGATACGTTGGGCAAATGTATCTTAGTGTCGCGTGCATAGAGGAGACTGAACTTCAGGTCAAGTTTAGACCTGGAAGAACAATGAGCTCACAGTCGTGAAAATTCATGACCCAGGAGGGCTTCCAGGTCTATCTCTTGGTTGTCCCCTCCTGCTGCGAGTCCTTAAATGTACTCATGAAATTTGGCTGTGAATGCCAAAGTAGAAGTTGTCCTTAGTTACGGAGGGTGTGGTGCACTGAGGATTTATGCAGTCTGAATAATTAATCACACGATTTCTTATGGGAGGGATTATTCGAGAGACACTTAGAAGCTGGATGACATCTAGTGGCTGAGTCATCCTGTCCACCTAATTGTCTCAAACCTGTTCTGTACTACACGCCCTCTGTTGGGCATTAACATGGGACTTGAAGATCTTCAACACTTTATGCCCACTGTCCTGTCCGTTCTTATGCTTCTGCCCTGGAGTGATTAGATCTCAATTCTCTAATCTTTCCCTTACCAGGTTCTAGATCAGCCAGCCAGGCTATTTTCTACTGCCAGTATGTCTAATTATATTTTAGTCTTGAGCCATTTCTTTTGTCTACAGGAAGTATGTGACCGGATTCATTGCCTGAAACTGCCCCTTGGAAGAATTTTCCCTTCATCACTGTCTTTCAAGGCCATCTGAAGGGAATATGTAGTGTGGCTTCTGGTCGTTTGTGGCTTGCACCTACCTGCTGATTTGACTCTTTTGAACCAAGCTCGGGGCCTTTGCTCCCGTCAGTGGGTTGTGAAGAGTCCCCGACACGGCCATAGGGAACTAAGGGAGAGGTGCTGGTGCAGGAATAACAAATGATCTGGAAGCCTGGACTACCTGTTGTTGCAACTTGCTGGCGACCTCTGGCTTAGCTCCTGCCTGACTCTAGGTGTACCACTTCTGTCAATTATGACTTGTGGCTGGGCCTGTCTGAACTGTGACTTGTTGGGTCTGACAAAGCTGAGCTCATGACAATGGCTGTTTTGGATGCATGATCGCTGAGTATATTAGTCAGGGCTGCCCAGAGAATCAGATCTGATAGGATATATAACTTATATACGTGCAGATGTTTCCTGGCTTATAATGTTTCGAATTATGATTTTTTGACTTTACAGTGGTGTGAAAGTCATACATATTTAGCAGCAGCGTTTCAAATTTCAGTCTTTTCCCAGGGTGCAGTGCTGAGAGTGGCAGTGAGCTACACCTCCTAGGCAGCTGCACGATTATGAGGGCAAAAGACTGATGTTGTACTCCATGGTGTATTGTATTCAGCAAATTACATGAGCTATTCAATACTTGTTTTAAAATAGGCTTTGTCTTAGAAGGTTTTGCCTAGCTCCAGGCTAATATAAGATAAACTAGGCTAAGGTATGGTGTTTGGTAAATTAAGTATATTGAATTCGTTGTTCTCAATTGCAATATTTTCAGCCTACTATGGGTTTATCAGACATAATTCCATCATAAGTCCAGGAGCATCTGTATGTAAGTATATATACATATATACTTATATATATATGCACATGTGTACACATGTGGAGTACTGGAGTGGGTGGGAAAAAACCAGAGATTCTTAAGGAATTGGTTCATGTGACTGTGCGGGCTGGCATGTCCATACTTTGCAGAGCAGGTGGGCAGTAGGGAGACACGGGAAAGCTGATATTGCAATCTTGGCTTCAAAAGCAGGTGAAAGGCAAAGCTTCTTCCTCCTCAAGTGACCTTGCTCTTTTCCATGCAGACTTTCTATGGTATTGGATGAGGCTCAGTCCTATTATGGAGAGCAATCTGCTTTACTCAAAGTCTACTGATTTACATGTTGATCATATCTAGGAAGTTCCTCAGAGCAACATCTAGGATGGTGTTGACCTAACATCTGGCACATAAAATTAGCAATCACTCTTGGTATCTCATGGGTAAGTTTCACCTCTGCTAGGGCCCAGTAGCATACTAGAGCTCTTCAAAAGTAAATAACTCTCCACTGCAGATAGCATGGCTTGATCCAGAAGCCTGGGGACATACATTGTGACACTCTCTGGAATTTACAGATTCTAAACATTACAAGTTCTTCTGGGTCATCTGGGTCAAAAGTCAGGGAGCTGCTATGGAGCTCTTGCCTGCTCTGAGTCCCACTTAAAGTTGAAAGCTTTTTAAGACATCCAGTGTATGGAATATTACTTTGGCACCCAAACAGGTCTTCAGATACCTTGCTTCCTCCGCCTAGTAGGAAGAATGAAGTGTAATAATTTGTCTTTGTTCTTGGTGGCCCCATTTTAGCAACGCCCTTTACATTTTTTCTTAATTGTGTCATGCCCCTGAATCTTCGTAGGATTACCAACCACCCACAGGGGCAGATGTTAGCCATGTCTTGGTCATTTTGTAGGTTTAAAATGTTATCAGTGTAGTGGATCTATATGCTATTTGGTGAAATATACAGAAAGTGCAAATCTTATCAGTCTGTATTATGAGTGAGAGCTAACACAGCCCTAGTAGAAAACTCTGTTGTCTGTTGCACATAAGGATGAGCTGTATCTGATCTTCTTTTCTGTTAGAAATTGATGGCTCCATACCATAGATCTGAAGCCATGTTAATCTGCTCCAGCAAAGACATTGTATCTGATCTGCCACCAGCAGCTGTGTTTGTGGTAGATTACTCTTATCCTCCAGAAGATTCATCTAACATCTGCAGAGCTCAAACTAATGAATTGAATTTAAAGAAATTGGGGATCTCTCTACCCCTGCCTCCTTTAGATCCTTCTTATTTCGTATCTTTTATTTTATTTTGATGGACATGTATTAATTGTACATATCAGTGGGGTTCAATGTGATCCATACATACATAGAGTCAGTGTCCAATGATCAAATTCCACTCACTTTTCCCAACCACCTCCTTGTCAACTTCTGTTAATTACAATTCTTTTTTTTTTTTTTTTTGAGGGAGGTGCTGGGTATCGAACTCAGGGCCTGTGCTTGCTAGGCAAGCGCTGTACCACTCAAATCCCCAATCCTGTTAATTATAGTTCTATATCAAGGTTGACTTTCTTTTAGCTTCCACATATGAGAGAAAACATGTGGTACTTGTCTTTCTGTGTCTGGCTGATTTCACTTAAAGTCCTCTAGTTGCATCTGTTTTGATACATATAGCATGATTTTGTTCATTTTGACTGAAAGATACTCCATTGTGTATATTTACCACACTTTCTTTATTCACCTGTCTGTCCGTGGGCACTTAGAATGATTCTGTTTCTTACCCATTGTGAAGTGTTGCAACAAATATGGACACATGGGTATCTCTTTGGTGTGCTGACTTCATTTCATATATATATATATATATGTATATATATATATATATATATATATATATATATATATATATATACACACACACATACACACACACACATACCCAGAGGAGCTGGATCATATTGTAGATCTAGTTTTAGTTTTCTTTTGGAACCTCCATACTGTTCTCTGTAATGGCTGTACTCATTTACATTCCTACCAACAGTATGGAAGAATTTCTTTTTCTTCACATCCTTGCCACCATTTGTTACTTTTTGGGTTTTTTAAATAGCCATTGCAACTGGGGTGAGATGGCATCTCATTGTCTTAATTTTTTATTTAGTAGCTAATGCTATAAATGGGCATTTTCTGCCCCAAACGCAGCCAGAGTGTAACATGGTGTTCAGTAGGAAAATGAATAAATTCTCCCTTAACCAGTTTTACATCCAGCTTTCTTGGTATAGCACCCTTGGAGTTCATTCTCATGACACTCCCCTGGCTCATGCAGATAAATGCCAGCGAGGGGCTGCAGCCCTTTTGAGGTCCCATCCTTGCTAATTGGCCTTTGCATCACCCTGGCTGTGTTTTTCTGTGATTTAAGCCTAGTTAAATCACAGATTGTTCTGAGTGGAAGAAACAGGGGAGGAGTGCCAGGGAAGTTCACTGGAACTGGAAATTCCACTGGAAGATTTTTATGGCCATCAATACTGATTTCTCCATCCAATGGATCAGAGTTTTATTCTTTTCCAACAGGGCTGTAGTAGTAAGTGTTCAGTCCAGAGATAGCTGGGTGTGGTGGTGTGTACCTGCAATCACAGTACTCTCGGAGACTAAAACAGGAAGATAACAAGTGAGATCCTGTCTCCAAAAAACAAATGTGTGTGTGTATGGTTGGAGATTTAGCTCAGGGAAAAGGTTCTAGGTTCAACCCCTGGTACCACCAAAAATGAAAATAACATAAAACAAAACACCGAGATAAACAAATTCCAGGAGGAAAGATTTATTTTGGCTCATAGTTTCACCAGTTTCAATTCATAATCGTTACTGCATTTGTACTGGGTCATTGTGAGACAAAACATCTTGGTGAGGAGCACAAGGCAGGGTGGGGCTGCTTACCTGGAGGCAGCAGGGATGCAGAGAGAGGAGGGGCCCATGAGGTACACCCTCCAAGGGCATGCCCCTAGTGATCTACTTCCTCCAACTAGACATCCTCTCCGAAAGGGTCCAGCACCTCCCAGCAACACCCTGAGCTGGCAACCAAGCTTTTAGCACATGACCTTTAAGGGAATATTTTAGATTCAAACCACAGCAAGGGCTGAGCTTGGCCTTGTTGTGGCAGATCTGCCTTAGTTGGGAATTTAACATTTTTGACTCCAAGATAGTCTGATGATTAAGATCTGAGCTCATTCTGCAGTTTGCTTTCCTCTCCTACTAAGGAGATAAGAATCCCTTGGCTACCAAAGAAGGCCTTTGACTTTCACTCTTGGCTTTTAATCACTCTCAGCCTTTTATTATTTTTTAAAAAGCACCAGTCACAGTAGGCATCCAATCACACTGTTGTTACACTGGCTATCTTCTCCACAATTCTCAAATTCTGCTCTATTGCATATACTAGTGTTTTTCCTTCCTTGGTGAAATGTCCCACCAATGCAGGAAGGTATGGGGCTTTTGGAGAGGATATTTCCAGGTTCTTTATTCGCACAGGCAATAAATTGCAGGAGCGAATTTTAGGGCATTAAGGAGGTTTATTTAAGCAACAGAAGGGAGACTGATTTTGCCAGGTGAATGAAATAACCAGCCACCGCCACAAATTAGAGAATCTAAAAAAGAGTGGGAGGTAAGGGAGCTAAAGATGGAGCGTAGGTTAGGGGTCGGGGGCAAAGAGGGTTAGGACAGCAAGAGGGCAAGAGAGCAAGAGAGCGCTGGTGGTGCCGTTCACATTTATTTGGATTCTGTTCTCATGAGAGTTTCCCGATCCTGTGAGAAGACAGGTGATTGAAATTTCGCGTACCAGACTGGTGTCAGGTCAAGGCCAACTCCCCCAAGGTCATGTCCATCTTCCCAGCCAGGTTAAGCCACACCCTATTCCTACCTTACCACTTTACCATCAGTGAACGTTTCAACAATTGGACCATCACTTTGTGCCAGGGCCTACCTGTTCCACTTTCGGCCGGATAGGGTCCCCACTGCCCACTCAGCGGTAAAAGAGTCCGCTCTCAAACTATCTGATCTTCTACTTTCTCAGGCCACTCTTGCTGCTAATAGTCACAGTCCAAGGTCCCCTGGAAACGGACTATGAGACTGAGTTCAAGGTATAAGATGCTTACTAGGTGGTGTCCTTGGGTTAACACTTGTGGGCAAAGCTATCCATTTGTCACACTTTTGCCGAGGCAATGTTAAGTTTAGCACAGAAAATCCGTCGTTCGGGGAACAGGGGCTGTTAGTAATGATGTCTATGAGAAGGGATGGGGCAGAAGCAAGACCAAACAGAAGAGAAGCCACACTGCAGTGCAGGCCTGATAGCCTCAGCTGACCCATGGAGAGCCCTGGAATAAATTGGCTCATCAGAAATGTGCAGTATCAGGCTGAAATTGCTGGACCATTTCCACCTGCTACTTCAGTCACTCTGGCTGTATGCTGTTCTGGGAGGTGGGTGGCCTTGGGTGAGCACCTTGCTGGGGCTCCCAGCATTCCTAGTTGTGGTAACAAGTCCTTCCACGAGTGGTTATCTGGGTGGTGAATCCCTCTGTTCAACACAGATACATAGAGACGTATTTTCATATTTGCATAAACCATCTATGGAGGGACGCACAAGAAGTTGGTAACTATGATTGCTTCCAAAGTGAGGAAGTAGTAAAGCCAAGAGATAGGGAAAGTTGGGCAGATAGGGTACAGGTCCTAAACAGTTAACTTGAAGTAAACTAAAAGTCTGGGCCTGAGTGAGTTAGCATACCAAAATGGACTCTCAGGGCCTAATGAGATGCAAGAGACAAAGAAGAGCTCCTAACCAAATGAGAGAGACCTTGGAGGATGTGAAATGCAAATGAAGCAGCTTGCTTCAGAAAGGCCTACCTGCAACCAGGAGCATCCCTAGGGTCTGTCAGGTACACCAGTCCCCAGGACCGTATAAAAACCCAACCGACCTAAAGACCTATGGTATCCGCCCTACGGACCGCCCTCTCGGACTAGCAGAGAGTTTCTCCTTTATTCTTTCTAGTAAATACGCCTTGGGCCTTTCCCCACCCTTGCTGTTTGCTGATTTGTTGGTTTTAATCTTCGTTGCCCCAAGACAAGGATTGGAGAGTAGAGGGATTCGCTTAGAGTAGAGGGCCAGAACAGAATGGGAGGAAGGATAAATCTAATGATATAATTCTTTGTAAATTTTGAATTTTCAAAATCATGTTATTTACAAAAGCTAGTAAATAAGGAGGGAGGAGGGGGGTGAAGGGAGGGGAGGGGAATGGGAAAAAAGAAGCAACAAGATATGTCATGTACAGGTACAAATCCCCTGTGATGAATGTTATCACTATGTACATCTAAAATGTACCATTAAAATAAAATTTTTTTAAAAGGCAACGGTAAAAAAAATCATGTTAAATGTCAATGTACATAGGAAATATGAATTTAATTTGGAAAAAATTCATTCTCAGCAAATAAACATAAAGATAACTTAAATGATTTATGAGTTGGAGATGTAGCTCAGTGATAGAGCACTTGGCCAGTATGTACAAGGCCCTGAACTGCAAAAAGAAAGAGAGCAAAAAAGAAGAGAAAAAGGAAAGAAAGAAAAAAAAAGGAAAGAAAGATTGATTTTGAACCTAAGAGGGGGAGCTGGAGACTGAACTCACAACCTTGCACTTGCTTAGGCTAGCACTCTACCACTGAGCTAAATCCCCAACCCCACAAAGCATATTTAAAAATAAAAGTACTTACTGAGGTTCAGTCTTGGGATCAAAAAATATAAAAAGCACAAAACCCCTTGTCTCATGGATCTAAAAATCTCCTACATACCTTGTTAACAAAATGGGTAAAATTACTTAAATTCTTCTACCTAACGCATCCTCTTATTTTTGTTTAAACAAATACAGTCAGTTGGGTAGCATGCAACGAATAGAAATATTAACAAACTGATTTGTTATGGAATTGCCACCTTTTTAATACAAAATCTGAATAGTATATTCATCAACACAGGGCTTTGCAGTATTTGTTTTATTGTAGCCTTAATCTTATCCTTCAACTTTAATACCTATATTTCTATTTCTTCTTTTCCCCCAAATCAACTTATTATGTAAATTTTCATATGGTCCTTAATCCTTTTTAGAATGAGTGTAGGTATGTGTACATATGATATAAATGCTGTAACACTATTAATGTGTTGCAAAACAATCCATGTAAAATAACGAATAAAAATCTATCCAAAAATAATAATAGGGCAAAGGTGCAGATTTTAAAAATTTATGGAACCAGAACACTACTAGAAAAACAATATTACTGATAAAAATGCTGAGCTCTCTTCAGCGTTTTATCACTGCTAAGCATTTCCTTCCTTATAATTCCCTGAGGTAATGTTTCCTCTTTGAAGATGTAGATGGTAGAAGCATTTGCCTCCAAAAGACTCTGTTTCCACCAAATTTAAATATCTGATCAGGTCTGTACCCTTCCCTCATTATTGTTGACTGTGAATTGAAATATCTTCTTGGAATCTGTTATGGGGCAGGTGTCTTCCACCCTCCCCAGGTAGCTTGATGGATGAGAGTGCTGCAGTCTCCTCAAGATAATAAATCAGCTTTTCTTTCTTTCTTTCACAGAGAATGACTTTCCGTAGATTTTCAAGACTTACATATTTCTAGATCTTTCTCATTAATTCTAAGAATTCTTGCTTTGATTACTTTAAAAAGAATATGCGGAAAAAATTGTATACAGACCTGCAAAACTTCCATGTTATACCAATGTGCCAAAATCATTTACCAATTCTATAATGTAATTTGCATAAAAGACTACTCTCATCAGCATATTGTGAATTAGCCTTTTATTTCATACAACTGCATAGCTTGTGATTTGATGTACTATTAGGCATTATATTAGTTAATGCTTGATTCCTGTTAATCAGGTATGAGCTAATGTTTTCATACTATTAGTTATGAAACTTTTCATAACCGTGCAACATTATGTTAGGAAATAAACCTCAAAATAAGGTGGATTTATTTTTTCCAGAAAGCAAATCTCTTCTGATACAAAAAGACAGAAGGCAAATTCAAAGGTAATGCAGACTTCAGATATTGAAAGGATGCAATCAGAACTCTGCTTCCACACTGTTTTTTCTTACACATCTCTTTGATTGCTGGTTTCATTCTCCTTAACCACAGACAAGTTTTTCTCTGTGTAAGAGGAAAATGGACCTTGGCAGCTCTCCTTGAGTCAGGAACCTAATACTTGAAACAGTCTCCATGGACAGGGGTAAGATGCATTATTGGCCAGGGCTGGGCCATGTGATTTTATCTGCAACCAGATGGCAGGTAGGACGCTGTCATTCCAAAACGCCAAGGGAGAGGGTGTGGAGTAGAGGTAAATTAGGTAGCACCAACAACGACTTACCATTAGGTATGTACTAATACCTGTACTAGAGAAGTACTGTTAGAGAATTTGCTGAAATTAGAAGTTAAAAGTCCCCTAGAAAATGCCAACCAAAAAAATGGAAGAAAGGTAAGTGATTCTGCTCAAAGTCAGTATAAAAATATTAAAAATACTGACACAGATCCTGAGAAAATAGGTGTCAGAAGAAAAAGCATAAGTCAAAATAATAAAAGAATGAAACAAAAGATATATGCTTAATTGCAAACGTGCACTAATAAATTAAAAGTTTAAAAAATAATACCTACACAAACCATGGAAAACATTTTAAAAAATAATAAAAAGGAAGACAAGTTTTAAGAAGGGAAAAAAGTGATAAGACCATGAATAAAATTTCTCTTATTAAGAACGAAAGGGCAGAAGAAACCGAATCAAAGGAAAACTAGTAGGAACTTCAGGCCAGGTGTGAATGCATGAAAGAAGATTATGAGCGATAATAAATATATCATGGACTTGTTTTACGGTAAAGTTTTTATTTCACATTAGAACTATAGGTAGTGATTTCTTAAGTAGGAAAAATGCCTGAAGACTATGTTGAATGGCATTGAATGATTAAAGACTAACAGCTAGAAGTAGTTAAAGCTTTTACTTAAAATTGCACTCATTTGTAAGCTTGGTGAGTCAGAATCATTGCCAATGCTAAATGGTAATTCTTGCCAACCTGCCCAGGCAAAAGTAATATCCTTTAAAATGCCAATTTTCACAGCTCAGCCAGGGTTTTGTTTTTTGTCTTTGTTTTTCTAAACAATGTCATTCTTGGTTAGGAAGGGAAACAACTTGAAGGGAGAGTTCAATTCTGCTTTCTAGATAAGAAGAGGTCAAGTAGAAAATCGAGTAGGTTGTGAAATTTAGAAAGAGAGAGGAAAGGAGTTTTTTTTTTTTTTTCCCAGCGTAGTCCTGTAAAAGGCACACACTGATGGATGATATGACCTACCTAGATGAATGTTAATTGAACTGAGTTAATTCATTTTATTGCATGATAAGATCACTAGTTAGAAACGCTGTACAATTAAATTAACTGCCACAATTGGTACACAACAAGAGAATTTAAAGGGCAGAATTATACTTGACATCCCATAAACAGCTTTGAAAGTAGCTTTGAAAAGTGTCACTTAGGTGCATAGCCCCTAGAGGTTTGAGTTTAGGACAGAATTAGCACATTTCTAGACTACCTGTGTCAGAGATTATCCAATTTTCATATCCCCGAAGAACTACTATGACAAGGTGGAGAAGGAGCAAAAATATATGGGTTTATTAGTTTGTTCAGGTTCATTCTTAAAAATTGTAGGAGACAGAGAAATAGTTGCCTCTTTGATAATATCTTAATATTCTAAAATTGTAATGTTAATTGTCTTTATAAGTATTATTAAAATATGTATGAGGTTTTAATAAAATGCTAGAAAGAATGCCTAAATTTTACATCATAAAAACAGGTAAATCAACCTGAAACATGTCTCTATGGTTAGTCTGTGGAACAGTTTTAAAAAGCATGAATTGAATGCATAAATGTGTGTTTGCTGAGAGAAATTTGTTTACCCAGGTCTAGAAGTGAAAGTCTAGGACAAATTCCCAGCTCTGTGGCTTATGGTTCTCAAGCAAATTAACCTTTCTGAGGCTGTGCCTTCCTTTGCAACATGGGGATTTATCCAAAAACAACAAATTTTAAATTATCTACCCTACGTTGGCACAGACTATGAAAATAGGTAGGGCGTGGCCTTGGTCACTAGAAACTTACATTCTTTGGTGGATGGTGGTATCATTACAGTCACAGGATTGTTGAGAAGATGGCTAGACAAGTAAAGTGCTTGCTAAACTATAAGATTTTATGCAATCAGTATTAAGTACATTTACTGTCTAAGGTGATTCATAGTTTGCTGATGGGAAGACCCATAGATATTAAAGACATTCAATAAAGAGATATCTGATCAGATAAATTTTATCGGCTCAACAAGATTTCATAATTCGCTTCCTCCAAATTCCTTCCTCTGAAATGTAAGATATTATTGATTTGTTAATTTGTACCTCCCCAATTCTATCCCAAGCAGGCATTTAAAACTTATCCACTCCTAATCCATTAACCACAAGGGACAATTATGTCATTATAGCAAATGACAAAATACCATTTTGTGTAATATAAAAAGTAACATGATACTGTCCTTAGGCTCAGTTTGGGAGCTTTAGGAATCTGCAGGAGAAGGTAAGGTAGACAGTTCATTTTATTCCTCATTCCCATCTGCTTTAATATTGCTGGAGAGCCAAGAATCCTCCGTTCAACATTTAGTGACATCTATTTACTAATTTGATTCTTTTGAGAGGCAACGTTGACGTACAGGTTTTACAGCAATATCACTTCATGGGCAACATTTTGCCGCAGTCCCTGAGGACGTTGACTCCCACTCTCTTGCCGGTTGTAATCTTCTTGGGGTGTCTTTAAGTCAATTTTATTAGCAGATAAGCTTACAGATGGTCATCAAGTCCTTGACTGGGAGCCTTAGATTTGTCCGCAACACAGCTGACTGCTTCAAGGTTGTGTTCCTTACACAGACACGTTACATTTCCTTAATCCAGGACATCTTGCTTTGTTTAGTTTTTATAAAATAATGCAAGCCCAATTTACCATAAGATTACACATACATGCACATAAAAACCTTTTTACATAGAATATAGGAAGGAATGCTTATTAATAGGAAAGTTTAATTGTGCATGAGTAAAGAGAACCATTCCTTGCTAGCTAGTGAATTCCAATTACGGTGGTAAGGAATCATTTTAAAGTTTGCCTAAAGTGTTTGTATATAAGGGTAACGTTTTTACATATATATATTAAAAGTAATGGATATAATTAGACTTGAAACAAGAATGAACATTTGTGGAAGCAACAGGAAAATTTGTGAATGATTTTAAAACATTGTTCAAGTAGTAAATGGTGATGCCTTCCTTGATTAATACCTTCAAGAAAGGAAAAGAAGTATGACTGAGGACCATGTATAAAGAGTACTGAATGAATGAAAATATCTACGTTAACAAAGCATGCTAGAGTACTGTATTTCTTGGGTGCTTTAAGGAATTTTTTTACAGTAATTTTGACTTTCTGAGATTTTCACCTTACTCAACTTTCCAGCCCAAAACTCAGGCAGCTCTATTATATATTAAAAGAAACAAATCCCTGGTTTCATTTGCAAAGCTGTGACCTTTATTATAACAATAAATAACAGGGAGAAAGAGTAAAAGATACTTACTCAAAGAGTAAGAAAAATAATAGGAGAGAACATTAAAAATTAATCTTATAGTTAAATAATAAATGAAAACTCAGTGCATCTTCAATAATTCATCCCCAAAGAAATTTTGAGAAAATTAGGTCTATAAGGCCAGGATACTTCCTTATGAATGTATAAAAAATTAGTGCTACAGCCCTAAGTCCCTAATACGTATATCAGAAGCCAAATATACTTTAGGAACACATTTTTGTTTATAACCTCTAACTATGAAAGGAGAATACTATCATTCAAAACTTCAGTGCTTACAGATTAAAAATCATTCACATGGAAACAAAAAAAGTCTTTTTAGTCCTGTTTTAGAGAAACTTACTGGGAGAGTTTTAGTTCAATTCTCTATATACTCTTAAAGTATACTCTACATACTCTTAAACTACTAGTATTGTATTGATGAGATAAACTTGGGTTAGTGTGGGGACATGCAAAGGACTTACTGGCTGACTTTGATAAATTTTTCACTTGGGTAACTGAACCTCTAATTTCATTTTACCTGTAAAATGGGGTAATAATGCTTTGCAAGGTTATTATAAGAACTGGATATAGTGTATTTAAATGGTCCTTAGCATACTGTCTGGATTCCTGATAAGCAGAGACTGCTATGATTACCACAATTACTCCGGATGTGCACTCCGCTCCGTGCTGTCCTAAATGACATGTTTAAATTCATTTTATCTTCACAACTTTCACTACCGCTGACTCACAAAGTTTCAGAACAATGACAGAGATTATTGTTTGAGATAAGAATTGTCTTGCTTATTCTCTGGCTTCACAAAGTTCAGTAGTTAAAAAATTAACAAGGAGGTAGTAAATGGAGGAAAGTGCTTTTTAATTTCAGGTTTATTTAATTTTCCGAAAATATAAATTCAGCCAATCAAAAATTTACAATTAGACTGTGGCAAAGAGAAACGAATGAACAGTTTGAAACTTATAATCACAAAAGAATAGTTATTTCAGAGATTATCATTCAAAACTTAATGATTTGCTGCTTATAGATTGCAGGATCAGTGAAGTGGAAACCACAGCCTCTTTTCTTTTGTAGTCCCATTTTAAAGAAACTGTCTAGGCAAATTATAATTGCCTCTTGAAAACTGATGTTAATGTTCTTGGCCCTAAATCTGATCGCCTTGAGAACAACTGTTGATGAGACCTGGCAAAGCTTTCTTTTTCAAAAGAGAAGTATTTGAACAAATTGAAATGTAAGATGAAACACTCCTTAAGACTATGACTTTGCCTTTCTAATTGTTTAGGACTTTCTGTGGGGAATGATATTATTTTGAAGTCCTTCTCACAAAAGACTTGGGTGGGACCACAGGCTCTAAAATCATTTGAGAAGCAAATGACAATCTCTTGACTAAAACGTTAATCCTTTATTCAATCTGAAAGTAAATGGCAAGCATGTCTTATGCTTCATGACATAAAAAATCTATTTAATCTAGATTTCTTATCAGTTTAATCCTTCATTCACAACCACCCTTTCCCTCTTTTTTAAAAGCAGTTATAGCAAGAGTAAGAGTCATAGGGGAATGTGAAGAATATCTGTTGATACCTCCCATGGTCATCGAACACTTATGTGCCACGTACTGGGAATTAGCCCTCCCAGGCTGTATTTATTTATTTTTTTTTTAATTTTTTTTATTATTTTTTACCAAGAACATGTATTGGTACATTGCATACATAATGATCATAATCAACATGGTTATTTTGTACCTGTACATGATACATTCACCTTTGGACCTAAACTCCTTGTAATCATCCAGGAGGGATCATATTCGTTAGAAAAGAGTATAAACCTGTACATACAGACTTCAAGTAACTAGCTGCTCTCCCATCTCTTAAACCAGGTTTACCAATCTTTCTGCGTCCCCAGCCATGAAGAAACAGTTGGAGGCATGCTGCTGCTGTAGCAGAGTTCAAATGATTTGCAACATGAATGATAATCCCCCTATGAGGTAGCTATGTGTGGGGTTCTTAGGAAGGAAGTTTATATTTAGAGTGCACACGTAATGCTCAACAGAGAGTATGTTACAAAATTTAGATAATTGTTCTTATTATTCCTATCTGAGCTTCAGTTTTCTCATTTTTTAAAAAGAGGAATTGGGATAATACCCTCAAAGACTATTATGTCTGATGAGTTATCATAAGTAAAATTCCTCATGAAGTAATATAAAAAAGATTAGTGTGACAATTAAATGGGACATACAGAAAACAAGGTAACCTATGTATTGAACACTTAACCATGAATCAAGCACTATGGGTACTTCTTTCACATATTTTATCTCATTCTTAACTCCACTGTAAAAATAAGGAAAATGCTCGATGTGGTAGTACATGCCTGCAATTCCAGTACTTTGGGAGGCTGAGGCAGGAGGACTGCAAGTTCAAGGACTACAGCCCGGGTAACTTAATGACTTAGTGAGATCCTATCTCAAAATAAAAAATAAAAAAAAAGACAGGGGATATAGCTCAATGCAAAGATCCTGGATTCAATCCCCAGGACATACACAAGCACTGGGAGTATACAGGCTCTGAATATATCAAAAAGCCAGATGTGAGTTTAGAGATCAGGAAAAAAGAAGTATGATGGAAAGTATAAATTTATGAGTTGCCAGAGTCCATCTGATATTTAAAATCCATGAACTAGATGAGCTTGTCAAGTGAGGATGGAGAAAATTTGTCTAAGGACTGACTCATGGAACATCCTGGACTTTGCAGAGCTGAAAGGAACCAACAGTGTGTGGGAAATGAGTGTAGCTGGCCTTGAGGATTTGATTTCTGTACCAAATGGTGACAGGTGAGGATGAGGACAGAGAGGTTGGGGTGTAGCTTGCTTAGCATATATGAGGCCCCAGGTTCAATCCCTAGAACTGGAAGAAAATAGAACATGGAGAATCACATCAGATTTGTGTGATCATCTTCAGAGGCCATGATAATATTTCAGTAGGGGGGCCTGATTAAAATGAATTCAACAGTATGGGAGATGAGGAAATGGACAGAGAACATAGCAATTCTTTTGAGAAATTCTGAAGAAAAAGCGGAGAAGCCAGGCAATATCTAGGCAGAAAGTCAGCTTTGGAATTTACTTTTAAAGAAGGGACAGCATATTTTATATGCCGAAGGGAAAAAAGCAAAGCATCCAAAACTGATGTTATGGGAGGGAGAAGAAATTGCTGCAGGGGCCTTTGAAACAGACAGCAGGAGTGAAGTCTGGTCTCCCTGAGCAGCAGGGACACTGCACATGAATGGCACAGGATGCACAAGTGGGAAGCCCATGGAAGTTCTCTCTTGGCTTTTTCAGTGAAATGGCAGACAGGTCATTGTCCCTGAGTGAGAATTCAGGAAGGCGTTTGAAGTTCAAGAAAAGAAAATGTTGGAGGGTAATAAAGTTCTATGGCAGCATTCAAGGCCCCCTTGACATTACTACGGTTGGGCGTTTTTCTTCTGCCACACTAAGACACATACCTATAGGCGCTGGAACTACGAAAGTTTGCTGAGTACGATGGAACAAGGAAAGGAAACAGGTGTTCACCGTTCAGTGAATTCATCTCACCCCCAGGCCCAGTGGTGGGGGAGAAATGGGAACAACCAACACTTAGTGTCAGGGAAAACTGTGTGTTTAGGGGAGGGACAGGATTCATTTAGAACAAGAAAATAAAAGCTGCATGCAGATAAGTTAAGGATATAGGGAATTGGGTTTCTCTTGGTAAGAGGTTTTCCAGTGAAGTAGGTCAAAGAGCAAGTAGGAGAATAGAAAACTGGAGAAAGAGTGTACAATATTATAAAGAACAAAAGGTCTTAAAGGTGCTGGAGTTAGGTGAAAGTCAGAGGCAAGGTTTGCATCCTAAATTGGAAAATACTATAGCATGTTTTTATATCACTGAGAAGGATCCACTGAGAAGGATCCAGAGGGTAAAATAACCTGACAATATGAGAAATGGACAAGTGTGGCAGTCCTTGAGGAATCAAAACCTCTGAAAAGGTCAGTGGACAACAGGTGTAAAGCACAGTTGAACTGGCCTTAACCAATTTCACGGAAGTGGCAAAGGCGGCTACAGCAGGAAGGTTAGTAGGGTGCGAAGTGGGACAGTTAGTTCTCTTTGCCATGAGTCTACCTTCTCAAGTATGAGGTAAGATTACCGTCGAAGAGCTGGTGGGCAATGCTGCAGATTAGATGAAAGGAAGGGTGAGGAGAAAGCCATGAGGTTGGAAAATTAATTTACTAGGGAATTGTGGCAATGTCAGTCAGTAGGGTTGCACAATTGTCTCCCACCAGGCCTTGCTGCTTGAGTACGGGTGCCAAATAAACTGACAAAAATGGAAGTCTTTACTAGGTAAATAAAACTGAGAAAGGAAGATACAATGGGCATAGGACGCTTGCGATGAAGTGGTGTGAATATTAAGCCATTCAATCTGTGCTTCGTAAGGAATCAAGCGCACAAAAGGATTAATTGGCGACAGAAAATGTTATAAGCTAAGGACTGGAACTTGGGGTGAGGTTAGAGAATTCCTGAGAAGAAAAAAATCTGAAGTAATGAGCTCAAAAGACGGAAGAAGGTAATCTGAGAGGTGGGAATAGAAGATTAATATTTTGAAGATGATGCTTAATCTTCTCCCTCAAGTGTAAAAAAGCATTAGCCAAATCCTAAAATCTTGGTGACCAAGTTGATTTTACTTTTGGTTATATTTACAAAGCACTTTCTAATTAATTACATCACTGGTTTGGTTAGGGTTTGTTTGGCGAGGAGTCTGAGTTAATGTTATCTGACTTGAATTCTGCAGTCATCTCAGAAGGAACAAGACTGTTTTACAGGGTAAGTACCCGTTATCTGAAATGTATAGGACCAGAGGTGTTTTGGATTATTTTGAATTTTGGAATACCTGCATATCCAAAGTGAAATATCTTGAGGACAGGAGGAAGGTTTAAAGATAGAATTCACTTATGCTGCACACATGACTTACCCTGAAGATAACGTTATATGGTATTTTCAGCGTACCAGCATTTTGACTATACACTGTCACATGCAGTCAGGTGTGCAATTTTCCGTCCATGTATCATGGCAGCGCTCAAAAAGTTTTGGATTTTTGGATTATGGGTGCTAAGCTTGAAGATGGAAACACTAAAATTTACAGGGAAAAATCTATAAAACTGTTTTGACACCAAATATGATGTACTCCGACTAAAATAAGAAAATGCACATCCCATAATTAAATGGAAAGTTTTCAAGGAGTTAGTTCTATTATCACTAGCAGCTTTAAAGGTTAAAGTGAGACTATATTTTAAAAAGGACTGCATCAAGGGTAAATATTTTGCTGTTATAAAATTAAAAATAAGAAAACACTGGGCAAAATTTTTTTATTCTATTATCCTGCCACTTAAAATTACAAGATTATAAACAAACATACAATGTCAGAAGACATTAGGTGTGAACACCTGTAGTATATAGTGACAAATGGCATCATAGAAAATTTCAATTCATTTAAAAAAATAATTGTCAGCAAAGTAGTAGTTAAATTTAGGCTTCCACTATATATAATAAACTTCTGTCTGGCTTATACAATTCCATTTTCTCCAACTGGGAGCTGGGTAGGATCAAGTCCTACTTTCTTCATTGATACAGCAATATCGAACAAATAGTCATAACACTCACACCTGTAAAAGAAAAAAGCAAAAAGAACTGAATTGCTTCCTGAAACAGTTCTCCAGTCTTAATCAACCACATTTCTCCATCACTTATCTCTGCATTGTTCCTAGTACCTATACATTTTCCCCCTCAGTTCTAGGCCAAAATTTTCTTACTTTGTCCCACATGATTTTAAAACATGCAAAAGAATCACACTGAATCATGCAAGACTATCACTTACTTCTCAGAAAATAAAATACTTTTCAATATACTACTTCTACAAACATATTTTTTACTCTGTGTCAGTTCTGTAAGTAAATCTTATTTACTGAGGACCTGTTCTTTCTTCTTTGTATCAAAGTCCACAGAACCTTTCCAGATAAGAGCTGATCCAATAAATACATCTCAATGCATCGACATGTAATAAAATTCAAATATTTATAACTAATAATGATAAATTTAAACCAATAAAACACAGAAAATCATACTTCATTTTAAATAACAAAACATATCTTGCTCATTTTCACATTTAGAGTGTGGTGATCTCCCGACCGTTCTCGGACTCAGGCTTACATGGTTTTAGCCTTCTCCCAGGTTTCTCCCCACACATACACTCCATGGCGCCTGACCAGCACTGCGCAGGAGTCGGGGTACTCGTTCATCGCACGAGCCATGCGTTCTTTGAGGTCCTTCTCCTCAGGAGTGTTCTCGATAATGGGTACCACTAACATATCATTATATCTGTAAGATGAAACGAGCCGTTTTCTCCATTAAAACAAAGACCTTCATACATACAGAACATTTGTAATTTTTTTCAAGTAATCAGCCATTCTATCTGGAAAGCAACTCCAAATTGTGAACAAGATATTGCATGTTATTGTGTGTATCTTGTATAAACATCTGTATCAAAAGATACCTTGGCAGGCGATCCTACGTGGCAGAAACACGTACGTTATACCAAAACTTAACAAAGAAATCATCAAGATCATACAAGTATTTCCTTGAAGCAGAGACAATCATAATATTTTTAACAGAGGATGGGAAATTATAAATCTCACAATCAGAAGAGAAGGAAGGATTAAAAATACCATTGTGTTTCAGCTCTGCAGGACTCCAAAGCAGCCCAGACAGGCGCATCAATAAACACAGGTGTGGTGTGCGCACTGGGACAGAAAAATCTTTTAGGAGTAGCTACTAAAAGCATAATACTTTCAGAATACTCTCAAACTTATAGTACTAGAACTTCTTTGATTTCTACTTTGTTCTCAGTAAATACATGCAATGGGACCTGAATATAACAATGTTCAAACAACTTAGTTACTAACAAATTTACGTTTAACATCACATAAACAATCAAAACTCAAATTTTTCTTTTTATATGAATTTCTCTTGTGTCACTAAAGTAATATCAACCTTTTCCCAGCTGTGTGTAAACCTAATAACAAAAAAGTTTTACCCGAAGTGTTATCATTAATATCAGCAATTGCTCCTTAATGGCAGGTATAGACTAAGTAGCTATCATGTGATTAAAAACTTGGCCAACCATTATCATTAATAGTATGGAGGTGTTCCTTACTTCACTTTAGATGAGGTAATTATAAAATATCTGTAAACACAGAAGGAATGAATTGCTAGTACCAAATCTTTCCTAAAGACCACAAATTTGTATTTTCCTCTAGCATACACTGAACAGTCAGAAATATTTCTATGTGCAAAATAGTGCACATCAAAATAAGACTTGACAACTAAGTCAAGTCAATTCCTCAATTTCACAGACAAGTTGTGGGTGCTGACCAGCTAATCTAGAGCATTCTGGGACAGTCCTCTGCCCATCAGTGTTCCTGTCACTTTACACAGACATGAGGATTCCAAAAGAAAGGACAATTTTGTCAGCACATGTTAGCCTCCCCTCATAAAAATGAAGGATTTTAAAGCTGGTTTTGTGTGTGTGTGCGTGCGTGTAGGTGTGCGCATGCGTGCATGTGCATGCCAGTGTTTGAACCCAGGGCCCTGTACGTGCTAAGCACATGCTCTTAATATTGAGCTACACACCCAACCCTGTTTTTTTTTGTTTGTTTGTTTTTTCGTTTTTGTTTTTAAAGACAGACTTTAAGAAAAGAGTAGAGAATATTAAAACTCCGTCTTTTCTTTCTTCTTCCAGTTTCTATTAGCCTTTTTGTTATTATAGTCTTAGGATTTTTCTCTACATTCAGATAAAATATCACTTGTCTCCTGAGCTGTGATAATGACCCTATTATTCATTTTCTAATGAGTCCAAAATAAAACTGAAAAAGGCATCTTAAAAAAGTTTTGGGCTGGGGTACAGCTCAGTGGCAAAGTGCTTGTCTGGAAGGTAAAGGCACCAGGTTCAGTTCTTAGCACCATGAAAAAAGTTTTTATTCTTCAAACTGAAACATTCAAAATAATATAGAAAACATGTTATGAATAACAAATAGCATCTTTTCATTAATGTCATTCTCTCTCCGAAAAATTCCGAAGGCTCTTTATTATGTTTTGCTGCTCCCTCACCCTTTACATTCTTCTGAACTGTTTTTATTTTTTCACCAAAGCAATCAAAAGCACACGAAAGTGATAGCAGACCGAAGGTCTCTCCTTCAAGGTACAGAGATAGAAAAGACAATATGGGGCCAACTTCCTTTAATACATATTCTTCGACTAACTTTTATGAATAGGTGTTTTCACAGTGTTGCAGAATGCTTTAGGTGCACAATAAAGTGTAAGTGAAATCAAATCAAATGAAATTCTCAGCACACCAGTTTAAACATGTACATTCTATTACATGCAGTGACAATAAGACTCTGCTGTAGGGACACTTTAGTAAAACTGGCATCATTTCCCTCTAAACAAGTTAAGCTATCAGGCTCTTCAGGAAGTTAAGAAAAGTAAAGGCTCAGGAAGAATGTGATGAACTTAAAGGGAAGGCTCAGTTTGTACCTGGGCGATGGGAACATGTTTCTTCCAGCCATTAGATGCTAGATTTATGAATAATGACTATTTTTTGGTAGGCTGGTGGATATATTTAAGTTATGTATAAAGTCCTTGTTCTGTTCTTACATCCATGCCACCTTCTATTTGGAAAATTCTAAGTCAGGGATGAACTTAATTAAAATGATGAGAAAACTTTTATAAATATTAAAGTATTTGAGAAATACTTAATTAAATCAACATAACCAGTTAGGTTCAAGCCTCATGAAGACAACATGAAGGTGAAGAGAATTTGATCGCGGGTGCTTCGATACAGGGTCATAAATTTGCCATCTCTAGAAATCTCCGCCAAGTATTTTTCCTTTTACTATAATAAACCCTTCATTATTCGTGCTGCTAATAAATTACCGTGGCCAATGAAGGGCAGCAGAAGCTTTGTGCCACTGAGAATAAATTTGGAAGTGTAATGTTAAGTGGGGTATCATTTAATAAAGATTCCACAGCATCTCATCATATGCATAAATAGATCAACATCCTATTTATCAAACAGAAGGAAAAATAATTTTTAAGCTATTTAAGTAAAAAAGGAAGATAATAATACCTATAATACCCTCCAGAGGTACATTTCCTTATTCCTTTGATCATCTCTTGATGTGTGATTTTAAACTCTCGTCCTGGAAAGAGAAGGGTGGCCATGACGGCAGCTTTAGAGTGAGTATGAATCACTGCGCCGGCTCCTGAGAGAGGAAGAACAAAGTCAATTCTCAGGGACTGTAAGTACACCCCACCCCCCTGCAGTAATGTGGATGAACCCAGGGCCTTTGCACTGAGCTACAGCCCCAGACCTTTTTCTCTTTCTCATTCTGAGACAGGCCCTTGCTTAGCTGCTAAGTTGTGCAGGGTGAGCTCAAACTTCAGTCCTCAAGCATCAGCCTCCCAGAGTGCTGGGATTCTAGGTGCGCACCACCACACCCGCACAGTGTACAGTGTTTTAAAGTAAAAATACCTGATGTGTATCTATGCACATATATTTATATAGTATATATAGCTATAGATTTAGTTTTTATGGCATGGAATAATAAGCTGCTGATGGACAGGAGGGAAAATGGATGATAACGGACCTCCTTCATGAGCTCATGTGAAAACTGAATGAGTTAAAATATTTAATGTTTTTGTACATAGTAGGTATGTTAATCAAAAAGATAATTACTATGACTAAGGGGAGCCTATTCTGCAAATATTCTTTATGTCAAATACATTTTCTACATACCTCTCATTGTATAAGCATTCATGAAAAGGGGTGTACACTGGCTTTTTTTTAGCTTCTTAGATTCTGGAGGTCCACTTATATCCTGTTCATTTATGTCACACACAAACATGTCTTCTGGCTATTTATAGAAAGAGAAAGAAAAAGAGAAAGCTTATACAATTACCAGTTAGAAATGTCCCTCTTTGTATGTGTAAACATATACACATATAGATGAATATATGTACAGACATAATATAGGATACATATGTGTATATGTATATAGTACACATACACAGGCATACTGTTTACATGTACATTCATGTTTAACTCACATTTTAAACATACATGTAGTTTCTCAAAATATGTTACCAGTGTTGAGAAATAAAGCTTTCTACTTCAACAGTATTGAGAAATAAAAGTTTTCTATTAATAAAAATAATCTTCAGAGTTTAAAAAATCACTTTCCTTTAGACTTTGAAGGAAAAAATTGATACAGAAAACTAATATGCACATAATGATGTTGCTTTCATTTCTGATTTAGCTTAACTTTGTCCTGTGATTTTGCAAGTATATTTCAGGAAGACAATACAGAGAAATCAACATTCCCAGATGGGTGTTATAATGTTTTTCACATCTCATAAAGAGGAAAATTTTAGAGTAAAATTTCCTGTCTCCTGAGAAATTTAACTGGTGCTCAGAAAGACTAACCTAAATAAAGTATATTATTCTTATCATTCTGAAGGAGCTCATGGAACCAGGCTTTTTTTCTTAGTAATGCATGTGTGTATTTCTGATCTGTAACCTTCATTTTCCAGGGTTTATTACAAACTATCATGTAAATGGTTTTATTAATGAAGCAGCTTTTCTTTTTTCTTGGCTTAGATAGAAATACTATGTGTTTGTTTTATCTAGATTTTTAGCATTCTTCCAGCTTTAATGTAGAACGAGATTTCTCAATTCGAATTACTTTTTATTAGGATTAAAATTGTACTATTCACTTTTGCCCCCTACAGGCCGAATGAGATTTCAAGGTATACATGGCTTCCATGGAAGATTTAAACCACCTTAAAAAAAAATCACCCAACAAATGTTTGTTGATTAGTTATTTAAAGTATCACAATATAACCAACCACCTTTCAGAACTAATGTAATCTTTTAGAAGTAATTACGTTTCACAGAACAAAAGCAGAAAAGAAAGGACCCTTCATCATACCTGAATTCGTTCCTTTTGCACGCCTGAAGGAGCAATATAGATTTCATTGCTGGTAACACAAAATACAGACAATGTTATTTATTTAACTGATTTTCTGTTTTTGCACAAAGTATGTCCTAGCAGTCCAACAATGAACATTCTTTATAAATCAAGTCACAGAAACAGCTGCCTGGTTTAATCGAGGATTTCGGCTGCACAGAAAGAATATCGAAACGCTTTAATAACTTTGCAATGCTGGTGGCACAGCAGAATGCAGGTAGTTGCTTTTGCCTTCCACATTTTCATATATGCTTATTTCTTTTTGTTGTGCAAAATCAGTGGTAACCAGGATTTGATCTAGTTAGAGGAAAGGAAAATCTGACTATTTAAATCTTTAACATCTTAAAGCACAAAATAGCAGAGTTCCTCCTATTATACATGAAACACAGTTACTCTAAAACTCAATCAGGGAAAATACGCTGCATAGGAGATTTCTGTCATGCAAAGACTCAGGTTTAATTCTGTTGCTCGAAATAAGTATTACAAACTATGATGCTCAGAGACCTCTGCTGGACAGTTGATCGCATTACAGCATTAATACTGGGCTGCTTTGGGCTCGTTTTTTGGAAAACATACGGCAATAAGCTTAAGAAATTTCAAAAAGTTAAAAACGTCAAAAGGATGGCTCCGTGTCGAGATCTCCTTGTTACAGGATTTTGTGTTAAGGGAGATGTTATACCCTGTCATTTCCCACCAGGCGCTTTCAAACTCAATTTTCAAATTAATTTCAAAACGTTCTCTAATCTCTCCACCCTCAGCAAGGTCCCTCGGCTACTTATTAGTTTCAGTTGCGACAGACAGTACTGAGCTGCAACATACATGCAAACCATAAATGCTAATGCTCTAGCTTCTGGCACTGAAATACAGACCAAGGGACACTGAACAAGGACCCAACACTTTCCAGTGAAGTGATGATGAGGACCTATGTTAAGCTGTCAACTTCGGGTTACTCGGAACTGACAAAAATGTTAGGTAAAATTAAAGTCTTGTTAAGGCTCCAACAATAAAGTCTAGAAAATAGGTGTTTGATAATGTCAGTGAAATCCAAGGCAGAGTAAGCTGCACGCGCACATTAGCTTTCATGAAGTAGCTACCATTTTAGAGCCCTGATGCACAGGGTAAGGGAGGGGCGCTGCCCTGGAACCAGCAGGCAGGGGCAGGAATCGTACCGTCAGAGGGCCCACTGCAAACGCCAGTGGTCTACAACTTTCACCCGTGAGTAACATGAGTAACACTCTACAATCATGGGTGAGACAGTCCATGCACCTCCACAGGTAAGTGGATCACAGGTCTTCTTGTACAGGGAGCAATTTATGTAGTCCTGGGAATGGACCCAAATAAAGTACAAAATGACCTCCTGATAAATAAAATCCATCTACAAAGGAGGAAAATCAAGGGTATATACTTGGTTTATTCAAAAGATTTGACATGGTAAGTTGATTTTATTACTGTTTTTGTAAAAAGGGGTTCACTTTAAACTTTGATCAACTTTGGGCAATGAAAAGATTAGCTAAATACATTTTAGACAAAAAATGTACTAACACCTACAAAGAAAGAAATACCTGGATAAAATATAAAGATGACAGAGCTTTTAAGAGATAACTATGCCAAAGACTAAAGTGAAATGTTTATTTGGTACTGTGAGCCAATATCATTTAAATCTTACTATGCCTCAATGAACTCATCCATAATATGGGTTTATTAAATGTAATCCTTACTAAAAGCATACAACAGGATTAGTGTCTGACACATATTAGTATTACACTGTGAAAATAAGAAATGCTAAATTTGAATGGTAGGGACATAACCTAAACAAAATGGCTGCTGAGTATCCTGGAATTACCTTGCTTACTTATTATTTTCCTAGTCCTTCATTTCCTCCTTCTGATTTACCTCTTAGGTTTGTCATAAGCTGTCTTTTAATGTACATCTTTTGGTACCACTTACCAACCAGTGTAAACTGGAAGAGTGTCAGGCAAACCTTGAAATCAGTCAATCACTCTGTATATCCAAAGAGCTTATTGTCAGTATTATCCTAAAAACATAACCTAATGAGTTGGCCATTTGTTTCAAATTCATTTGCCCCAAGAATCAAGAACGATCACTAGCAACATGAGAATGATATTGCTGATAAAGCTAATGATGTGGACTCATGAAGTGTTAGAGGCAAAACTCAACAGTTCACTAAAAAATACTCATTTTACTCTGTAAAGCACAAATTTAGTAACGTTCTAAACAGTGCCCTAAAACTGTGGCTCTTTCCATTTGTGGCCTCCAGGAGGAGCTCCTCACCTATTAAGAATTTAAGGAAAAATATTTTACACATGATGCAACTTTCCTATAAATTGATTGCACTGCTATAAAAGCCATTTAATTTGAAGAGATATGCCAATAAGCGGTTTTGGTGGCCACACACAATTGCAGTTCATGAATTAGTATAGTTCTGCTAGAATGAACAGGGCTTTATGGCTTTTTGTTAGAAAACAATCCGTCAAGTTCATTTTCCCATTTTTAATTTTGTTCATTTTTTAAAAAGTTAATTAGAGAAGATTATTTTAGCTTGGTTTAGTAGAGCACTCTATTTTGTAAGTGTAAAAACTATTTTCTGTATATGCAAATAAACAGTAGTTGACTAAAGGCACAATCCAGAGTATGATTTATTATAAATAATATAGTGGTGAAACCATAGTACTGGCACTCAGTGTCTGAGTGGGTAAGTACAACAAGAATAAACTGTTGTTAGCATAGGGTTAGCTGTAAACAGGCCAGTTTGGAAGTTTTGGCAAAATAATCTTAAAGCTTGCATAATGCTGCATTGACACATTAGCAACTGGAGAACTGGAGTAATGGTAGGAGAGGGCACAGAAGGATATACAGATCTAACTCAGGGTACGATCTTACATCCCTGTCCCAGCTGCTGACTGAGGCCCTCTTGTTATTTCCCACAGTATTTCATGAATTACTTGATAATTTGAAGCAGATGAAATTACAATCATACCATCTTGTGTATGCCATAAAATTCCTTTTGTCTAAAATGTTCTGATTTTATTTTATTTTCCATTTCTTATCATGCAATGGAGCCTCCGTGGGGGCATTACTATATATATATGTACTCAATAATGTGACCATTTTAAAAATGCAATTTTGTTAAAGAAACTGAATTAGGATAAAGAAATAAATCAGCATCACTCAGTTTAACATTCAGCCTCCAGGCAATATTATTCCTAAAACACTTCAGGAGGAAAAACAATAATCTTATTTCAGCACCCTGTAAGAGAATGAGACTCCACAGCCTTTATCTTCATTGTTAATAAGGAATCTATTCTTCACCTTCTTGGAGGAAAGATATTGAATAAATATAATGAACAATAAAAAACAATTTACTCTTTCTGTTTCAATTTAGGTCCAATTCCTCTTGTTTTGTTCTCTGAGGAATAAAGACTAGCAGATACTATGTCCATTAATAATGATATATCTGCTCAGAATAATATATGGATTTTCTTATGAATTAATAAAACAATATTTAGAATTTTTAATGGTTGGTAATCTGTATGTAAGTGACATTAAAATATTACCTGAGCCTTTGAAACAAATCCTGTCAATCTAGAAAGGATTCTTCATAATTTCAGACATACAAGCATGTAGCATGTTGTCTAACCTTGGTACTCCAAAGATGAAGGACTAAACTGTTCTGATTAAAATTCTGTGCTTCTTAAATCCTTCAGTATTTATGATAATTACAACTTGTCCACACTGGTTCCATTCAGTTGTGCAAATATCCATTTGACCAGTTAGAAAATAAATGCCATCGGTCTCACATCAAATTGATCATCAGCTGTTCTTTCCACACTACAGGACAGGCTCCCCGCGGTCTGCTCACAGGGAGAATTCCTAGGGATGAAATCGGCCAGCAACTTACCCAAGCTTCAAGCTAATTCCTCCTCCAGTCCCCGTGACCCAGCCCAAATGGTAAAACTGTTTGCAAAGTTCTGGAATCAAGTATCTTGGATGTTCCTTGTCCTTAGGAAGAAAATGATTTATAAAACAGACATTATTTTATTAAGTAACTACTCCAGATGGTATTTCTAATAAGTAGCCAGTTTAGGGAAGTTGAAGAAAAATCTATCATAGACAGGATACAGGGAGGGAGAAAACTGTTATAAATATATTTTGTTTTTAATGTTTATAAAATGGATTTATTACATTTTTTGGTAACCTGGGATTATTCATTATAGGCCTATACAGTCCAACAGTACGGAACAGGCTGTAAGAACATGGTGAGGAGGCGCACTACTTCAAAGGGCTACTGAAATGGATGAAAGAAAACAGAATCTAGTGCCAAAAGGAACAAGCTTTGGTCTATTCAGAAAAGGTATTTATACAAAACATCTTATTCAGTTAAGACACTGTATACATGAAATACTATGACTGTTATATATTCAACACATACTCTTTTGGTTCACTCTTATTTTATTTTTTTAAAGGTCCTGTCTTTTTTCCAAGGTGAATTTATTGTTTTCTTTTATTACAACAGCAATATACACTCATTATGGAAAATAAAGCCAAGTAAACACCATAGAAAATCACTCAGAAATCACAGTACTTGCTAGAAGCATTTCCATGAAGATATGTGTTTATAGGAATACTATATATGCGTAAAGACTGACATAAACATCAATCTTATATATAAGTCCTATAATTATTTCTTTAGGAAAAAAGACACACCAATGCTCCCCCCTCTTTTCACAATTTAAATTAATGAAAACAAAAACAATAAAGTCAAAACACAATAAATTCATTTCTGGCAGTATGATACATCATCCTTAACTTGAAAACAAGTTAAAATGCTGAAAATTATGTTTACAAATATTTCATAATAAATAGCCAAACTTGAAAGAAAGTAAGGTTTCACGGGGCCATAAAAGAAATGAGAGTGAGACTCCCCGGGAGGGAAGGAGCTCCACGGCAGAATTTTCACTTTTGTAAAACTTGAGTGACCTTGAGCTTCGATTCTGATAGCTATGCAAGCCAACAGAAATTTGAGTTAAAACCTAAGGGTCGCTCAAAATGGGGACATCTATTAGAAAAATCCCATACAAGCTGGAGACCTCAGAAAAACACAGCAAGAAAGCTTGCCTTTGTTGACCTTAGCTCTGGGTGAAGAGGGAAAAACATTGTTTTAGTTCCAAGAAGGATCATTACTTAACAGGCTGAATTCTCAGCTACTTAAATGGATACCTGAAATTATGGTGTTTCCAAATTTAATGCTGATGTTCTAAATACACGTTTCATTTAGATACGTAGTGTGAATGATAAATGATGGAGCAGCCTTCAAAATACAAAATTAGAAACATGGCAACCTGAACGTTTTTCAAAATTCTGATTCAACACAGGCTTGGGAGTTACCAACTCAGTCAAGTCCACATCACACTATTCTTTTTTTAATATGACTTTGGGTCTCAATTTACTCATCTATAAAATAAGGATGTCACGAGGAGTAAAATGAGATACAATGGATATAAAGCACCCAGCACAATGTTTGACACATGCTATTTACTTCCCATTTTAAGGGTTAAAATTCTCGAATTAAAATTAATTTTATTATTACCTTCACATTAATAGTAAAACAAGTATTTCTTATATCTGTCTTTAAGAAATCTAGCCAAAACTATCTATGCCCCATATAATTTGCAACTTCCTTTTTTAGGGACAAGAATGATATTTTAATTACATATTAAAGTACAGCTAATGGGAAGACTCCTGCAGTTTTCCAATCCTTAAAACCAAATTTGCACAGCAAATTGCAAACATTATAGAAAATGGTCTGTTATTATGGGTCTCCCCTTTCCTTTTATCTTTTCCAGTACTGAGGTATTATAGCAATTAGCCAGCTCCATGCTACAGGAATAACAATGATCAGGCAGCTGCTCTTAATACATTTTGACTCAGACATTCCACCCTGCAAAATTACAAGCAAGGGAAATAATCAGTTAACAGAGACCAATAGAGATATGTTTGGTGGAAATGCAGTCATTTAAACTGTTCAGAATCAGAACATAAAATGTGGAATATATATATTTTTAACAAGAAATGACAAAAAGGATAGATTTACTTAGTGTCTACTTCTCCCTTGAAAGTCAATAGTATTACTTTTTCTGTTATTGTTAGATCTAGTTTTCAATAGAATATGAAATTTGCATATACATCCACAGATTGATTTAAAACAGAGGTTCTATGGTAAGAAACATATTTAACGGTACTTACTATATATTAAAAATCTTAAAACCTAAAATGTTTTTGATTTACTGCTTCATTTTTCCAATTTTTTTTTTTTTTTTTTTTTTTTTGGTGCTGGGGATCGAACTCGGGTCCTTGTGCTTGCAAGGCAAGCACTTTAAACACTGAGCTAAATCCCCAGCCCCCATTTTTTCAATTTTTCAATCTAGTTATTTTAAGGAAATCAGTCTTGATTGTCACTGAAATATCAACTCACGGTCAACCTTGGTTCTAATTCCCTTCCCACCCCTTTTTATTTTTTAACTTATTAAATATTCTTAGAAGACTCTCATACAAATATAAAATAAACATGTGTCAAGCTGGGGGTACAGCTCAGTGCCTGGCATGTATAAGGCCCTAGGTTTGATCTTCAGCACCAAAATTTAAAAAGTGTCAAGAATATTATTTAACACTTCAATTAATGAGGAAACCAGTTAAATGTTAGAACTGGTTGAAAAGAGAATTCAACACACTCATATATAAGTAATCAGGAATCCTGAAATTACAAATAAAAGCATAATTGGGTAATTACCACGGGGTAACAATAAAGTCAATCTCCACCGAACATAACTTGCATTGCTGTAAGTCATAACCATCTGCATTACTGTCAGTATTCTGTAATTTACACAGTTGTAAAATAGCTTCAATATAATCCCGAGACAACCAGTAATCTTTTTTGTTCATTTTAAAGTCTCTCACATTGTTTCCTGACACTGGCCTCAGGAAGGACTGATGGGGCAGAGTAAAGTTGGCAGGATTTGGTCTCTGTGTTTCCTCTTTGTTCCTTCATGTACATCTATTTGCATCTTTCTGCACATCTCTGGGCATCCTGGTTTTCTTAGCAATGTCACCTTCGTTCAAAAGCTCTCTATCCCTTCCACTTCTCCCACACTAGAAAACTCTTCTTCTTCCCATCAGTCAGGCATGCAGTAGAAAGTGAAGACAGGGGCCAGGTTTCAGCTCTGACCACCCGCCCAGCGGTGTGCCCCTCCCCCAGCTGCGCTGCACATAGAGACACCAGTCTCTTTACATTAATAATCTGGATCAATGATTCTCAGACTTCTGAATTTCAAAACCAGTTTTCTTTTTCTTTTTTTAATTTTAGGAAATGACATGAGGTTCTGAAATTATGACATTAATTGTATTTAACTGCTGCATTTAAAAAACAAGTATATACTAACACAAAAAGAGTAGGAAGGAGAATGTCAGAATAAAAGTCAGAATAAAATCTTTTAAATTGAATGCAATAAAATTTTGTAAAATTCATGTTTTCAGGGTCCTTATTTTTCTTACTGTGTGACAGTCCTGGTAAAAAGTCTCTCGGGGACTGACACTGGGGGTACAAGGAAATCTTTTCCTGTTTGTTCTCCTTGCCTGTAATTTCTCCTCCTACTCCACATTACCCTTCATGATACCATGAGTACTTTACTAATACACTACTTGGATCATTTAACTGCATTCTCCAAATCAACTAATGCTCAAATACCGTCTCCTTGGTCTGTTCAGTCCTATCTTGCCCCAATTTAACTTCTCAGGTATTTTCTTTTATACACATCCCTCAGTGGTAGTTAATCTACTTGTAGTAGTCAGTCTAGGCAACAGCTCTTATCACTGCCTCCTGATAGTCACACTCTACCAGGGTCACTCTGGGTCACCAACAGTAAGTCACTTCAGAGATTAGCGCAGAAAGGACTGTAGCTTCTATCTTGATCTCCCTGGAGGGATCACTGGCCCCGAGGGAAGACGGCTGCTGTGGCCTGGGGACACGCAGACAGCACACACAGAAGCCCACTTGACAGGGAACTGAGGTCTAAGGCTAGTGACTGTGTTCGGTGAAGGTTTAGGAAGTGAGGTCTGCCGGAGTAACTTGAGTGGGCTTAGAAGCAGATCCTGCAGCTGCAGTTGAGCCCCGAGGGACCGCAGCCCCGCCCGCCAGCCTTACTGCCACCTCGCCAAAGACCCTGCCTGAGTCAGAAGTTGAGCTGGGCTGCTCCTGGCTCCTAATCCTCAGAAACTGTGGGGAAACAATTGGTTTGTGTTTTCAGCTGCTATGTTTTGGGGTCATTTGTTGCGTAGCAATTGATTACCAAGACATGATTTCTTGCTAGCCAAGAATTACATCTCTTTTAAAATTTGTGCTTGATCACGTACTGCAACTCCATCAAACTGTCACCCTTTACGAGACTGGGTTATCAGACCTTCCTCCAAACGTGAACAGTCTTTGCTCTCTGCACTTTCCTTCTGGTATTTATCATATACTCCTTTTATCCATTCAGTACACTCTCTCTGACTGCTGATAAGCCCTGAAGAAACAGGTAAGAGTAAAATAAAATCTTCAGCTTTGAGGAGTTCAATCTAGTGAAATTCTGTATTACGAAACGACAAAGCAATATATAATACAATACGGCCAGAACACTATGGGATCACAAGCTACAGGTGGGAAGGAAGAAGTCTGGGGAGAAGCTTCCTGGAAGGAATGGCTGAGGTACAGGGAGTCTTAAGAAAGGGGAAGGGTATTTCAGTTGGAAAGAACTCTGAGTAGTTGGAACTGGTTACGCATTAGGTTCTGTGGGGTACAGGGTGGAGGAAGAGAACATATAAAAAGATATTTTATAGTATAAGCACGAGTTTGGGCTTTATTTTGTAGATGACTGAAAACCACTGACGGATTTAAAGCTAAAACGACATGATCAGATCAGATTTTGTTCCTGAAACATTCTGTTAACAGCAGCGGAGAGAAGAGGTAGAAGGAGGTGGTCAAGAAAGCAAAAAATTAGACCAGGGACAAGGCTGCTGAAATAGTTTAAAAATGAATTTGAAAGCAGTGGTGGTGGAAATGGGTTTAGAAGAAATATAAAAAGTTAAAAAGAAAAGACGTAGGGTGTTGTGGTGGACTTATTGGGGTGAACGTGAGTGGGAATGCCCAGCTGGACTGAGTTGGTGTGGTTCTGGGTGTAGAGGATCCACCTGAAGGTTACTGCTAACACAACATAAAGGAGAACGGAAGCAGAAGATAGAGCTGGCTGTTACCCAGGAGAAGCTGTTTAGGTTGGTTCTCCCGAAGGGAACTTGGCTGTTCTCATTACAGGAGCTTGGAGCCTTCCTATCGTTGAGGATGGGTGCTGTGAGTGTTGTATCCTGGTTCTAGCATAGTTTTCTTCAGTCTTTTAGTGCAGACATGGATGTACATGGGACACTGCTGTGGGCTCCCAGG
Source organism: Hystrix cristata (assembly GCA_004026905.1). Classification (NCBI taxonomy): domain Eukaryota; kingdom Metazoa; phylum Chordata; class Mammalia; order Rodentia; family Hystricidae; genus Hystrix; species Hystrix cristata. The sequence goes on along the minus strand of PVJO010005037.1, from coordinate 44,577 downwards.
CCTTGATTGGATCTTTCGGGTCTCCAGTGCATAGATAGATGCTCTGCACTCTTCCTGCATTTAGCTTGTGTGTGTTAATGTTGTAATTTGTAAATGTCCTGTATTAAATCCGCTCTCTTACAAACCACTGACTCTAGAAAGGTAACTAGCACAGGTGTGAAATCTGAAGGAAAAGAGGAAGGCTTCAAGGACTCAAATTTTTGGCCGGCCAAGTAACTGAGTGGAAAGTGAAGGCATTCATCAGGATGTCAGTTTTAAATATTTACTAAGTGCTCACTATGTGAAGAATACTTTTCCAGGCCCTGGGAATTCAGCTTTCAACAAGACAAAGGCTTGCCCTAAAAGAATTTACATTGCAGGAGTAGAACAGTAAACAGAATAGAAAAATAAATTGCAGTAAGTAGTAAAAAAAATAAACAAGCGGCTTACAGAAAAATAGCAGAATTCAACTTTGATTAGGTGGTCAAGTAGGCCTCTCTGAGCAGGTGGCATTTAAGACAAAGGATGTGAAAAAAAGTGTGTGATGAATGTGTGTACATCTAAACTTTTGTCTTGGGGAGAGGTAAGGGAGGCAGAGCAAAGAGCAGGTGTGAAAGCCTTGGAATGAGAAAGTGCTCGACAGGTAGAAGACTAGTTGACTAGAGCAGAGTGATGAACTGCTGAGAGTGGGGGACAATGACTTGCGGGGGCTGGAACACAGGGGTTTGAAAGCCACCCTGGCTAGAAAGGAAGTGATTAATGGTCAGACAGACAGAAGCGGGAGAGAAATAACTTTAGAAAGAGAGTGGCCTAAAGATCCTGAGTACCAGGGAAGGAAGTGGGTTGCTTCCATTTTGTGAAATGAGAAGTTGGGTTCATTTTCAAGCAGATTGGTTTTGTGCTAGAAAGGTAAGAAGTTCACATCTAATGACTTCTATTTTTTTAAGTATGAATAAAGACATGGGCTGAGTGATAGCAGGGCGGGGGAACCTGCTATTAGGGGCATGACAGGGGAGTGAGAGTGTAAAATAGTCATTTGGGAAGTAGGACCTTAGAGAGCTCCAACTATGAGGGAACACAGGAGGGTTGCTGGCAGTGTCAACTGCTGCTTTGAGGTTGAACCCACAAGTATCAAAAGGCCACAGAGCGTTGCTGTGGAACATTCTCCAGCAATACTCAGCTGCTCAGTGTAGGCCTCAGGAAGGTAGGCAGCAGAGTCCGTCCTGCCTAAGGGTTTTGCTAGGCCCACTACATTTAAAAAGTAAGTCAACCACAACCTTAAGTGAGTACTGTTTCAATGGACTGGGTTTGGAGGCCACATCAGAGAGGGCATCTCTCATTTCCATTTAGAAGCGCATGAAACTTGGAGGCATGGAATGCCAATGACTCTTTCAACAGTGCTGCTATGGAGAAGAGCAGGACAGGAAAACAGAAGGGAAAAGTGGTAAACAAAGAGAATTTTCTGTTACCATATCAAGACACCTGAGATTAACAAAATGTTCATTTTTGGCTCATGGTTTTAGAGGTTATAGTCCATGATTGGGAGGAGCTATTGATTTTGGGCTTTTGGTAGGGGTGCTGGTAGAGCAAACTGCTTACCTCATAGCCAGGAAGCAAAACAAAAACAGCAAGGAGCCAGGGTCTCTTTGGGGACACGTTCCCCATGACCCAAGGACCTCTCATTAGGCCTCGCCTCCTAAAGGTACTGTTACTTCCCAATAGTGTCACACTGGAGACTAAGCCTTTAGAACACAAGAGACATTCAACATCCAAACCATAGCACATGCTAATGGGTAAGATTAGGGGACAGTAAGAAATTCATGGGGTAAGAAGGCAGAAGTCTAATTAACAGGTCAGTTTTTGTGGACACAGAAAAGATGGAATTAGGAAAACAGAAATAATGGCCTTAAACAGGAAGAAGGGTAAATAAAATACAATTAAAAATATAAAAATACCATTGATAACAAGAATTGCTAACATTTATTATTTTGTCCCAGGCACTACTGTAAAGGCTTTATATGACCTACTTTACTTTATCCTTATAACAATCCTATTATGCCAAGAAGGATTAAGTAGCTCGTCTAAGACTATCCAGATAGCAAACGGCAGGCCCCGGATTTGAGTCCAGGCAAGTACTATTCTAGACCTCTAGTCCTTAACCTGTATATTATACTGTATTTGGGAAGAGGAAATTAAAATTGAAAAGTTCATACCTAACAGCTTTCATTTCTTTGTGATTTTGGAGACAGGTCATCTGGGAAATATGCTTTGGGTAGAGGATAAAGACAAGATCTCAGAAGAACCACCTAAAGGAATGTGAAGGAAGCTCCCAGAGCACTGCCATGTGGTGCTCAGAGGCGAGCTGTGCTAGGACACCATGATATTTGCAGAGACACCAATTTACACAGTTGAGTAATCCCTCCTTCCTGCAGGTTCTCAGTAGCCCGAGGGAAAGGCATTCAGGCAAAGATACTTACCTATCAGACAGTATGGAGACTCTTCTGATAGCAGGTACAGAGGGGACCATGATAGTTAATTATGGTGTCAACTTAGATAAGAAATGTCCAGCAGATTGGTTTAGCACAGTTCTAGGTATGTCTGGATAATCGACTTACTGAGGACAGAGGATCCACCCTATGTGTGGATGGCAGCAACAAACAGGGTTGTAGTATGGATGGTATAAAAAGGGAAAGAAGGAAGTCTTGCTTCTCCTTTGGAGGAGCTCCAGTCTTTACCATCACTTTTGGACAATATCTGTTCTATATTAAATCTGTTCCTCTAGTGAACCCCAGCCAACACAGAACTATAGGACCAGAAAAAGAAGTGTGTGTGGTGAAGGGGTAGGGGTTGGGCAGGGTGGCTATGTCTACAGGAATGGTTGCTGAGTGGGGTAAAGATTGATGGAACTATTAAGATCAAGAAAAGAGAGCAGGGATTTGAATGGCCTAATGTTGTAATAACATCAAAGATCAAAGATTTATTTGAGGTCATCATACATAGGGCACTGTGACAGGTAAGTTAAATCTGGTTTTCCTCCCCAGCTAAGCACAGCTCTCTAAAGGATAAGGAACACGCTCTTGATAAGTATTACCCACCACAGTGTTTTACTCAGTGAACACGAAGTGAATTAAGATCTTCTCTCTCACATTAAGAAAAATACTATATCAGAGGTTACAAACTGGTATCTTGAGGATTGAATCAGACTCCCGGGAAGTGGTTTGTTTGTGCAATGCTTACAATTTTAAAATCAAGAGATTTCATACAAAACGTTTCTAGTTTTCCCTCAGAAAAGCAGAGATAGATATGGGGCTCAGAATCCCATAAAGCAAAAAAGGTTGCAAGTGTGATGTCACCTCTTAAGGCAAAGGGTGGTCCTAGTATCTTCTTTTTGGTCTTCCTCTAAAAACCTGGGCCAATCTAAATGGCTAGATTTTCCATAAAGCCCTACATAAGTCGCTGTTTGAAATTACTTTCCCCTCTTCTGCATTTGTAAAATATTTTGTTCTTTTCTAATAAACTTAAGTCTTCTTCACTTCCTTCCACTGCCCACTATGGTACTGTCTATTAGTTACCGATACATATTTATCATTGCCTGTTTCTCAAAGGTAGGGATAGTGACTCATTCATGTTTGCATCTTTCAGAATATGGATTTTGCTTATAGTTTCTGAGTAAATGCTTTCTCTTTTACAGAAATACCCCTTGATGCCTGTTGGTTTTATTCTTTTGTTTGCAGTACATGTTTAGCTGCCTTGTGGAGGTGGTACACATACGTATCTTAATTCCTTTTTTCATCCCTTCATCTCCTCTGCATCCACCTCTTGCTCAGCTTCCCACTTGAGAAAGATCTATTTCCCTATGCCCTATTATCTTTTATTTTGCTCTTTATTTATAATTTGGGTTTCTCATGCCTAGATCAGTTCCCAAAGCTCTGCATGTGGTACCTATCAAAGTGCTACCTTCAATTCTCTCAAGAGTTTAAGCAGGTCTTCCATAGAATGGCCTAGAGCTGATTTCAACCCCAGGAGCCGGAGATAAAAGACAGCCATTGTGTTGTTTCACTGTGGTCCACTCTTACTCTGCAGTGTACTTCTACTTTTAATTGGCCCAAACTCACTCAGCAGAGCGTTTTCTTTTCCTACGTTTCGCAAATGTAAAACCTCGCTACCTTTTGCGCTTGTTTTGTCCAATTCTTTGTTCAAGACAAGAATAATCTAGAAAACACCTGTAGCAGAAGTCCTCAACACTCCAAAACCTGGTAACTGTCCTGTATCCAAGATCTTCTCCCACCCCACCCATTGCCTATTCATTTTTGGATTCTTCTTTGCTAACTTGTGAAGAGTAACTTATTTAAACTAGATAATGATTCATAGAAATGCGTAGAACTAACACCTCCCAGGTGTTACTACTTTTGGGGCCCGTTAGTCTTCAGAGTAACGAAAGGAATAAGGTATCTTATTTTAAAAAGGAGATTTCTGTGCCTCTTATGCAGCGCTTATTAATTATACCGAAATTACTTGTGGAATTTGTCTAGCCTCTCTTTGTAGCACAGTCTGGCCTCGAACTCGCGATTCTCCTGCACGCCCACCTATGGCTTCTGCTTAAGGAAGAATTACATCTCAGAACCCAGGCTGAGGCAGGTAAGGTGCAACGCCAAAGAAGGGTGCTGGCTCCCGAGGCACAGCAACATCGAAAAGGTCGTCGGGACGCAGAAAGGAAACTTGAGGCGTTCAGGGTTCGCTCCAGTTCCACTCGGAGCCTGGGAATTCCTTCTTCGGCCTATTTTCCCCATAAACACCCTCGTAAGCGGCCCCAAAGCTCTCCCCACTCTGTTACTTGTTCCTTTCATGGGTCTGGCGCCCAGATCCCGTCGGCGAGCCCTCACCCCGGACCCCAGAGCGCGGGCCGGCTTCGTCATACACGCGACCCGCGCTAGGACCAGCCGAAGCCCCGCCCCGCCGCCCGGCCCGCCAGCCGGGAATACGCGGCGCGCATGGGCCCGCCCCTACCTGTGCTTCGCATCTCCGCGAGCAGCAGTCTCCCGCCGGAGCGTGACAGCCAGACATGGCTCAGACGACGGAGATCTGCCACCTCCAACTTCCGCACAGCTCGGCGCCTGGCGCACCGCAAGGCCGCAAGTGCACTCAGGCGGCGCTAAGGGCAGCCCGGAGGCGGGGCGGACAGCGTAGGAGGCGGGGTCCGGGAGGGCTTCGCTGATTGGGAGAGTCTGTGGCGTGGCAGCCGGCTGGGAGGCGTGGCCAACGAGGTTGGAGGCGGTGCTAGGAGACCTTGTTTTCGAGAGCTACCTGCTGGGCGCGAGCGGAGGGGGCGTGGCCAGCCAGACAGGAGGCGGGGCCTGGAAGGGCCTCGGAGCTGGAGGTCAGGCAGTGCTGCGGGCAGCCCAAGCGAAGGCCGGGAACATGGCGGCCTCCTGGAGGCTGGGCTGTGACCCGTCTCTGCTGCGCTATTTTCTGGGTTTCGCCAGCCGGCGAAGCTGGGGCCTGGCTCAGGGCGCTGTTGGCTGCTCTGTCGGCCGTGGACCTAGCTGGAGATGGTTTCACAGCACCCAGTGGCTGCGGGGTGAGTGTTCGGGTCTCACTCAGTTCCCCTGAGGGCCTGGTTTGGGCGTTCTTGATTGGTGGCCTGCGTCTGAGTATGGAAGTGCCGGGTGCCCGTATTCCCTTCTCACTCGTCCGTGTCTACTGACTTGGCTTCATGCGTGCAGCAGAGGGTTGTCTTAGAAGCTGGGCGAGCTCGACTCCGTCCCCGGCCCCTTGGTTTGTATGGCTTCTTGGTGACCTTGCCTTGGAATTTGGGTTATTTGATAGGCATTGAGAGGGGTCCGTTTTAAACTTTCTTCTCTCAGACGCCTACACAATCACATTTTAGGTTCCTTTAGTGTTGCCAAGCATACCTGGCTGAGAAAAGCTGCTCAAGGTTGCCTAGGTTCAAAAGCTACTGTTAATTGTTCTTATTCACTCCTTATTATAAGATCTAAGATCTTCGTGGCTAGTCGGGCTGCCCCACTTGATGACTTGTAATTTACAAGATTTAATTTGTAAGTATCTACAGCACCTCAGATATGGGGACCAGGAGAATGTTCCAAGTAAAACATTCACTTGAGAGAACGAAAATTTAGGATGGGAATCATACTAAGTTATTTGTAGAAATTAGCCATCTAGTAATGATACTGGCGCAAAAAACACAGTTCTTCTAGTATTTAACAGTACAGTATGTAAAATGGCATGCTGGGCCTGGGTAGGAGATCGAGGTGGGAGTGGGAGATGGGTAATAAAACTGACAAATTTTAGTGTGACTTTTTACGGCCTGTCATCGTTCTTGACACTTCATAGAATGAATTTTAATCCAAAAGATTAGTTGCAGTAGGCATTGCCTACTTGTTCTGAGTTGCCTGGGCCTTAGAAAAAAACAGTTTACACAAAGTCACACAGTGAGATGAGTTCTTTAAGTTTGCTGAAGATTGAGTGATAGGGATAATTTCGGTCTCTTCTATGCATTGTTTCATAAAATAATCCTTAGAGCAGTGGCTCTTAATGGCATATGTAGTATTCTCACTCTTCCATCTCCCAGTTTGTTAAATTGAACTTTCCTACAGCTCCCGGAGCGTGGGAACCTACATTTTATGAACAACCTTAGGTAAGTTTTGATGTTTTATTTTGGTGTTTGATGAACTACACTTTGAGGCTCACTGCATAAGAAAATCAGGAAATAATCTAAGCAATTCTCACCCTTGTTTCTAAAGGATTCTTTGGAGAATCTTTGAATGCTCTGGATGCTTTACAAAGAAGAGCATATGTGGTACACATAAAACTGTGCATGAAGTTCCAGGAATTTTTTGATGTCTGATGTATCTTGATTTTTTTACCTATTCCTCATCCCCTGCCTGCAGACATATATACCTTGAACAACTTGTCTTAACTGAACATCGTCTGTAAGGCGGAGAGTACCACATCCCAAGCAAGTTGCATTACTTTCCTATCTGCTGCCACAGACTAGTGGCTGAAAACAACACGAATTTACTATCTTAACATTTCTTGAGGTCACAAGTCCAAAACAGATCTCACCAGGCCAAAACAGTGGTATCTAGCAGGGGCTTTGTTCTTTTCTGGAAGCTCTAGGAGAGAATCTTTTTCTTTGTCTTTTCCAGCTTCTAAAGTTTTCTCAGCATCTAGTTCATGGCTCCCTCCCATTTGGAAAGTCAGCAATGGCTGGGCCAGTGTTTATCACATTACATCTCTCTCGTTACTGCCTCTTGCCTTCCTTTTTCCAGGGGATCTTTTTGACTGTATTGGGCCAAGCTGGATAATCTAGGATATTCTTATCTCAAGATCAGTTGATTAATAAACTTAATTCAATCTTCAGTCTTAACTCTCTCTGGTCGTGTAACATAGCATAGTTACAGGTTCTGGGTATTGGAATGCAGACCTCTCGATAGGTAGTAAGGGGGCATTATTCTACATGTAAAGCTGTGTTCTTAAGTAAGGCAGCTCTTAAGTTATTTGGAAATTTTGGATTGTTTTTTCATAACACTGAGTCAAAATTTATCTTGTAACTTTCACCTGCAGGCTTTTGTTTTGCCATGCTGAGTACACATGGCAGTCCTTGAACTGTTTGTTTTACAAAACATGAACTCACAGTAATGTTCTTTTTTCCTTATGTGTAGTCAGTTTTTCTCTGAGCTTGGTAGAAGTTGTAGTTTCAGAAACTAAGCAACTATTTGGATAACTGTAAGCTATATGAATTAAGTATACTTATTGAATGATTTCCTCTTTTATACGTCTATCAAGGATTTAAAAGTGTTGTTTGGAGGAACCCTCGGTGTTTTGGTTTCCTTAAAAAACATTTGTTGATAGCATTTTTATGAGCTATATGGCCTATGCCAACTGTTTAGCACTCTCTAAAACTTTTTATTCACTTCTCATAACCTAATCTATTTGGCATTATGTGTCCTTAGTTGGATAAAAATACTAAGGCTCAGAGAAATTAAGGTCAGAGAAGTTAAGCCATACAGTAATGATGTTAGTGAACTTAAAATTGTATGTGTGTTTGTTTTTTAAAATCTCTTAGTTTTATTCTTTCAACTGAAACATTTATTGAGAAGGCAGAGCCTGTTGAATCATCACTTGTCTGATGTTACTTGAATAAATTAATGAAGATCTATTCAATGCGAGGCACACTGTAGCCTGTTTGGAAGGTAGTTGATCTTCTCACCAGGACAGATTCTCAGCATTCTGTCATTTGGACCATTTGGTCATATTTAGCTCTAGACGTGTGATCCTAAACTTGGTAGAGGTCTTTGCTTTAAGGTATTTGTAGTCCGCTTGGGAGATAACAATAAAGGCTTGGTATCGGTAGTGTGTACTGTAAGCTATGAGGGTTAACACATTCACAATGGAGCCGTGTGTGCATGACTGTCCTGCTGGATGCCCAGTCGGACAGTCATGCATGTACCAGTAGTGGTTCAAGCCTGTGGGAACCTGTTGAGGATGAAAAGGAAGTAGTGTAGAGAGGAAGAAATGGCAGCTCTTTCAGACTGATAGAATAACAGAACCAAAGGCCTAGAAGCCATATGTGATATTTACAGAACTGACATTGCATTTATAAATAGTTTTTCAACCTGCTCTAGGCAGTTAACTTTGAAGAGTTTATGTTGCTGCCCTTTCAGAGTAGGTAGCATGATTTGGAATTTAATAAGATGTTAATTAGTAATACATTGGTTTTACAGTATCGCTGAGGAATAACAGTGCATTTAAAATCATATGTGAATAGAAAAATAAATGGTTCAACCATGGCACTGATTTGCCTAATATATAATTACTGTATAGGCCTATATTACAGGTGTTAAACATATCTAGGGAAGTGAGAAATAAAGGAAGTTCTAAAAAAAGACACTAAGGTCTATATCAGAAATAGGATTAGAATTTGACAGCCAGTGAGCTGACGCACTTTATTTTAGAAGAAAATTAAATTTATTGATAACATTTAAAATCTGGGCAACCTTACAAAAAAGTACAGATTTTTGTTTTCTTTTGAAAATTTAAAGTTAGACCATATGGACATTTGTCTGAGAGTGAATAATGGCTTTTTAAAGGTAAGAAATTGCATCTTAGTTTGTCACTATTACTCCTACTCTCTATTACCTCTCAGTCACCAAAGGTAAATGTCCCTTGGTATTTGCCAGTACCATTAGCCATTCTTTTCATGTACTTTGTTATGATTTTGAATGTATCTTCCAAAAATGCATGTGTTGGAAATTTAATTTCCAAATACATAAGTTAATGATATTTGAAGGGCAGGGCCTTTGGAAGATCATTAGGATTAGACGGTGGTCATGAGTGTGGAGCTCCCATGAAGACATAAGTGGCTTTAGGAAGAGGAAGAGAGCCCATTTGCTCTGTCTTGCCCTGTCATGCCCTCTGCCATATTGTAATGTATCAAGGCCCTCATCAGATGCTGATGGTATGCTCTTGGACTTCCTAGCCTCCAGCACCGTTAAATAAATAAACCTCTGTTCTTTATAAATTATCTACTATCAGATATTCAGTTGAAACAAAAGAAAGTGGATTTGAGACATAGTCTTATTTTTGTGGAAAGCAGAAAATGAAAGCTAGACCAAGAAAAATGACAGAGGGTGTGTGTGCATGTGTGTGTTTGTGTGTGTGTGTAAGATTCTTACCTAGTTAATCTGAAAATATAGCATGTCTCAATCTAAAGAGAAAACCTGGAGATGCTAGCCCTCTTTTCTTACCTACCTGTTTCCTGTAAGAGACTCAGTTTTTGACAAGGAGGCAACTTTGATAGTAGAGTTGCTGTTTAGAGCTGTCTGCCAGAACATCTGTTTCTTATTAAGTGTTTCTACCTTGATACTGATGAGACTGATAATCATTTTCAGATTCTATTACAAATACGGAATAACTAAAATAAAATAGAATTTATTGAAAGGACAAAACACCACAGATACAAAGTACTGCAGGGCCCCATGGGAACCATAAGGCCTCTGTCTGTTTCTTGTAGGGCTCCTACTGTTTGGTTTTTCTTTCTCTGGTGTACTTCACTTTTCCTCCTCTACAGTGTCAGATTGCCTTGCCTTAATGCTGATTTAGGCCTTTGGTTTCATGCTCTTTTAGTTTGAGTGTTCACCATCATTTCTTCAATTGAATACCAAAGTCCTTGAAAAGAGACCTGGTTGACCCATGCGGATCAGTTGGGGAATAGGGCACACAAGGGCTGATTCTTTCAAAGGCTGCAGTTTGGGCATTTTCTTTGAAAAGGAAGTAAGAGTTGTGAATCAGTGACTGGCCAGTCTATTAGAATGGCGGTCTGATTAAACTAGGATGTTAGTGTAGTAGTCCTTTATTTTAACTATTTCTAGGCTAAGTAACGACCAGGTCAAATCACCTGAGCAAAGCAGATCTAGGCTGCTCAGTGCAAGTGTGGCCATCAAAAGAAGATAGCGAGAGGGTAATGAGATCTTAGTAGAAGCAGCAACATGAGAAAGTAAGAACTAGATTATTAAGAAATACTTTATACATGTTTGCTTTGCTTTAAACACTTTTGTTTATTTATTTTGGTGCTGGGGATCAAACTCAGGGCCTTACACTTGCTAGGCAAGTGCTCTACCGCTCTAAATCCCCAACCCATGCTTAAAAATGTTTTATTCTATATATGAAAGTGGTTAGAAATAGCTCTTACATATGGAGCACTCAGTTATTTACTGTGCTTTATTTCGATTCGGTATTTGCATTATTCCTAATGATCATAAGAACCCTGACAGATTTAGTCACATTTCACAGATGAAGACACAGAGATTCAGAAAGGATTAGTAATTTGACCATTTTGGAACTATACATTTTGTGGTGTTCAGTGGGAGAGAAGTAAAATCTTAGATCACTGTTTGGCAAAGATCTTCCTGAGTTACTGGAGCAGAATTCCCTTATCTTGTGTTTATCCAGAATGAATCATGTGCCCTTTCCTAAGCCAGTCACTGGGTTGACTTTACTGGTGTGACAAATGGTTGGCTTTGATCAATCAGGGAGCTGAGTGTCGGAGTCACTAACTGTGAACACATGCTTGCAAGGAACATTTATAGTTCAGCACAAGTGGGCCTCTGACTTTCTCCAGAAATAACTTGAGAGAGTGGGTTTGGAAACACTAGGCAGTGTTTATTGAGAGCTTACTATGTACCGTGCTCCCTTCCAGTCACTTTGTGTGAATTAACTCCTGAGTTGCTCGCAGCTGATGCTGTGCTCTGGTGATCGAGTTCCAGTTTCAACAGCTGTCTTGCTGACACCAGAGCCTGCTAACGCGGTTAAGCACAGTGTCTGTCAGTATCAAGTGCCTGCTCGCTTGTAGGTGTCAGCAGAGCAGTGTCACCATGCTGACGTTTATTTACCCTTTGTATATCCTAAGCGAACACCTCTGCTTTCTGTGTTTGATGAAGCGAGGCACATTTTAGTGGTAACTAGATTGCGAAATAAGAGTGTATAAAGGGAAGCAGGACGAATGAAGAGAATTAGAATGTATGTTACTTTTTGCTGTCTTGCATTTCGAAGATGATATGCTCAGCACCCACCCCCTGTGGGGCTGGGGATTGAACCCAGGCCCTTTATACTGAGCTATAGCCCCAGCCCGTTCTAACAAGACAGGGTCTTGTTAAGTTGCTAACCTGCCCGGGCTGGGCTCAGACTTGTGATCCTCCTACCCCAGCCTCACAGTGTTGGGATTACAGAGGAGAGCCACCACAGCTAATACGCTCATAATGATGCCTTATTGTTATCATTTGTTTTAATTTTTTTTTAACAACAAAATGTGTAAGTTCTCTAGATATTATGTGTGCGTTTATTTCTTTTGCTAGACTAAGTAGAGTGAGGATTTCTTTTTGCCCATGGTCCAGGATTGCAAGATAAACTGAGAGTCATGCAGGATTTTAGTTTATGGTTTTAATACCAAGACCAGTACCGTCCACTGAAATGAAGTGTTGGGATTATTTCATTCAGAGGAAATATATTCCACAGCAGTGACCTACTTAACAGTTCCAGCTGGCCTCCTTTCAAATGTGCCATTGGATACTTTGTGAAAGGATATGAAAGAATCAAGATCCCCTAAACAAAACAGTGTGTGTGGTGATTTTGGAGGCTCAGCAGTACATGTATTGTAGCTAGTGATCTATTTCATCCATTTCTGTAACTGTGTAAACAGGGACTTATGTTAGTAAATGAGACACCTCTGGGAAAAAATTGGGATTGGTAAATGTGTCATTCAGGACAATGTGGGAATCTGCTCACACTAGTGTTTAAAGGGGCACAAATCTATTTCAAAACCGATGAAAAGCTGTATCACTTTAAGAAGGTGTATACACGCAAGATTTCGTATGTGGTTCCGAGGGGCTCAGATTCTCCTATAATTTATCCATAAATAGCATCTAGTCCCCATTCTGTTTCCATAAACATTTTGTCCATTTCCTACAGAAAATAATTGTGCTTTTTTGTAAGGATATACTAATCTGAGAACAAGAAAGATGTATTTTGTTTTGTTTTGTTTTATTTATTTATTTTTTTGGTGCTAGGGATTGAACTCAGGGCCTTGTACTTGGAAGGCGAGCACTCTAACCACTGAGCTAAATCCCCAGCCAAGAAAGATGTATTTTAATTTATAAGTTTCAAGTATAAATGAATGATTACTGGATACATGTATGTTAGTGACTATAATAAAACAGGATCTTTTTAACTGGCCTGATTTTAAAGGCATTTTCTTGGATTTAAATAGCCAAGGAATCAAGTCCGTGTAGTTTATAAGACTCCTTGGGCACATTTAAAAGAAGAGTTTTCTTTTTGGAACTGTGAAATTTAAATTTGCTTCCCAACCCCCAACCCCCACCCTGTGCTGAGTATTGAACCCAGAGCTGTGCTCTAGCCCTGAGCTAAATCCCCAGCCTTAATTTTGCTTTACATTCTTTCCCTTGTGCTACTAAGTAGTGCCATCTTTTACTGCTTACTCTGTATCCAATCTATTAGAAATTCCTGTTAACTTTACCTTTGTGTAATCTGAGAACTCATCACCACTCCTACCACGGCCAGCTACTCTGGTAATCTAGAATACTTGCTAATCTAGAGTGCTGCAGGAACTCTGGTATCTAGAGTACTTGCTAATCTGGAGCGCTGCAAAAACGTCCCAGGCATCCTCACCATCATCCTTGCCCCAGTGCACTCTTGCTGCACGTGTACACAGTACAGTGCTTGCTGGTGTAGGTGCTCAAACTGAGGTAGAAACAAAGTATAATGACTGATGGAGAGGAGTCAGGTGGGTATGGGGGGTAATCTTCCTTTTGCTCTTCCCTCGCACTGTGGTTTGAATTTACATCAGTGGGCCTCCTACTGCTTGGCCTCCAGTTTGGTTCAGCCAGTGGGCCACAGAGGCAGGAGACTAGCTAGAGTGAGGTTAGGGTATTTCTTCTGACGTCAGCTTTCACAGTGCCGCTCTTAAATTGTAAGTCAGATCATTTCACTCTCCTGTGGAACTCTCTCCAAGGGCTTTCCATTATACTCAGAATAAAATTGGAATTCCTTCCTAGGCCCAGTGTGGTCTGAACGCCTTTCACCTCTCTGACTGCCACTCCTCAAGGACCCCTTCTCTTATTCCACTCCTGCATGCTGGCTTGCTTGGTGTGTTTTGGAGTTGACAAGTTTATTCTACTCATTGTGCTTGTTCTTACCTCTCTTTAGAGGGCTCTTCATCGCGTGTAAGTTTGGCTTCCTCTAATCAGCTCAGCTCACTTTCCTTTCTTTTCTTAGTTTACATCACCACCAAATATTTTGTTTATTCTGTTTCCCTACTTCAGAATGAAAGCTCCATGGGACTAGGGATTTTTACCTGTTTTTGTTCATTTTTGATATATTCAACCCCTAGAAAAATGCCTAATTAGCACCTGCCAGGTAGGTGCCGAGTAAATATTTGTAAAATAAATAATGAAGAGATGAACAAACTGGACCTTTGTCTTTCTCCTCATCCATTCCACTCTTGTGCCATGAAATGGTCTTCCGGAAGTGCAGATCCCTAGCTGTAAGCTGTTTCATTTGTCCCTCACTGTGAGGTTGCAGGCCAGACTTTCAGAAAGATCAGGCTTCTAGGTGCCATTTCAGCCTCAAGAGAACAGGCAACACATTAGTGGGAATCTTCACTTTGTACTTAAAATTCAAGGACTCATTAATTTAGGCATTTGTCAGACTCCTGATTTGGCTTTTAGCTCTGATTTTGAATAGTAAGACAGCACTAACAGTAAAACATTTGTCATTTATTTTAATGGGAGTTTGCGTTTCAAATGTGAGCTACAGCTAAAATAGAGATCAAGAGTTAGTGTACTTCAGCCTAGAGAACAAAGCTGGATAAAGGAGAGGATGAAAAGAAACTTCCAAGTTTAGGCTGGAAAGGTGAAAGAAACCTGTGAATCCACCTCTCATTACTCCAGGAAGGAAGCGTATTCTACAATATTATAGGACATTGTGATACATCTGACCTACTCTCTGGATGCCTTTGGAGCCCATTCTCTTAATCATTTCTATAATGTCTGTCAATAATAGGTAACATTTTTGAGGTTTACTCTTTGTCAGGCCCCACTGTAAAGATTTTGCAAGTGTTTGTTACTTTATTTTTCTATATCAGTTACCATTTTGCAGAAGAGGAAAATGAGACCCAGAAGGATTAAGTAATTTGCAGGGGTGGATCTGTAATTTGAACCTAGGCATTATGTAATTTGGCTCCAGTGCCTGCTCTCAAAATAACTATGGTATCCTGCTTCTCCTTAAGTTTTTAAAGAGTAATATTAATATTTATATATTTATGAAACAATGAAATCTCATTTAACACTGTAATATATACATGTGATATAAATAGCCAAATAAACCTAAAAGGCTCATAAGTATACAGTGAGTCTCTGCCCCATCTCTCTTCATTTCTCCACTGCCCTTTCATAGAAGCAGCAAGTTTTATTTCTGACCTCTGTTCTGGCATTTGCCCACCTCCTTATATGTATTTTAGACAATATCTATTGGTGGTCCAGCCATCCTCTGTGTTTTCCCTAGCCAATGTAATCATTTTGTAATTCTTTGTTAAATTCATTTTCATTATTTTTACTAAACAAATACTATGTGCAACTGAGAATCGTCATATATTGTCCCATTTTGCTTGTTACTTTTTTGCTTTTTCTGTAGGAATTACTGTTTTCTAAGAAAATTTTTTTATGTGGTTTTCTGTGTAACTATTGCAAATAGGTCCACACCACTTAATAGCATTTTCACATGATTTTCTGTAATGTCAGTCATATCAGCTAAGTTTTTGGTTAATTTAGTTTTGTACTTTTTATATACCCCACCCATGTGGGTTGACCCTCCTGCCGAAGGTCCCCTTCTTACCCTTTCCAGAGAAAGTAATCTCCCGTCTTCTGTTGGATGAGGATGGGGTTGTTACCTAGCGCCAGGGCGTGGGGGAAGATCCAAGTACCAAACTGCTTGTCAGTGTCACCCAGTTAGGACGCTGCTTTCTTAGGGGTATTCTTTACTCAATTGCTCATCTGTTTACTTTTATGATTCCACAGTCATGTGTCATTATTCCTTCTCTATGTCCTTATTGGTTGCTGTTTAAAAATAGCAAAAACAAAAGGCACACGTTTTAACCTAGTATTAGGTTAATTTTGGGGCAGGGAATGGACCTGGATGAACTTATTGTAGAAAATTATATGAAATAAATAAGCACCTATGATAGCTCTAACTAGAAATAACTACTACCATCAGTTTGGAGTACTGTATGTCTTTTAGTCTTTGTGTGTGTGCAAGTTGGCTATATCAGAATTGGATTATGCCACGTACACTGATTGAGGGTTATGTCTGTTGGTGTGCTAAGCAAGACCTGTAAATGCTGTTTTCCCATAACCTGTTGGATATTCATTTCTGTATTGACCATAGACATTCAGTCTGTTTATTCCAGTGTTACACCAAGATAGCTTTGAACAAAGAAAATTTATATGACAAGATCTCATAGTAATACAGAAATCTTTAGTGTCTTTATTCAAAGCTGCAATTTTAATATTTTGTGCCTTCATTCCGATTTTTAAATCATGTCTCTCATTCTGCTTTACTTCATCTGGCCTGCAGGTGGCAGAATTGTTTCATTTGAACAGCAGTTTTAAAGGTTCAATTTATTTAGTGAGTTCTTGCATCAGAATGAGAGGTAATTAAATGAATGTTCTCCCTATTAGAGGATAAGCAAATTAATGTTAGGGACAGGGAGTCTCACTAAGAGCGTACTGGGTAATTTACTCTTTCATTTTGTCCACGTTCATTTCACAATTTTTGTGTGCTTGGATTATAGTTCTATAAAGGGACTAGAGAGCATGACACACTGTACTGTATATAAACTGCTAAATTTCTTTAATTAATTTAGTCAGAGTAATGGAGTTTAGATCTGAATCATATTAACCATAGAGCAATTTGTTCTGCATTTGTATTTTTAGCTTTTGCTTATATTAATTTCTCCTTTAATATGGAGAGCTTTGAGAATTCGTGTATGTGTCATCAATTTAAATTTTTAGTATGAGTGTCTTGTTCTTAAGATAAAAGAAATATACTTTAGGGAACAAGAAATTGGAATTAGATTACTGTGCCATATTTGAAATTAAAGTCAGAATTATGCTGTAGGAAAATTGGAAGAGCATATTCAAAGAAATACAGAAGTTGCTTAGAGAAACTACTATAAAATTCAGTGATTGATTACTGATACGGCGTGGAAAGCAGCACAGTATGTAAGCAATTGTAATTTATGGCATCATTCTGTTGAGGCAAAAAGAAATTAAGAGATTATGATAGTTCTAATGATTTGTGAGGTATTTAACTTTTAAAATTAGTATGCTTAAATATAAACTATTAGAAATATGCATTACCATAGTTACCTTAACATTTTTAATACTTTATAACTGCTGTAGATCAGCAGACTTCACAAGTAAATTAGGTATAATTTGTTAGCTTTATAAAAAGGAACAGAACACTAAATTGCCACTGAAGGATTAAACTCTCTAAATTTTGCACCTTTTTGAGGATTAATTGAAGTATCCTATACCACTTGAGCAAAATCACATTTGCTTTATTCTTCTAGTTCTTTATTCTTAACTATAGTTGTGACAGTTGATATTAGTAGGAAAGACTGTGCACATTTCAAGGCCTTTTTGGTTTGAAAGGAGGGCGGTAGAATGTACTGCTTATTAGAATGAAGAGGGAAGCTGTAATTAATTTCTGATGGAAATGAAATAATATCGATGCAGCTTAAAATTCCACCCAGGGATTCTAGCACAAAGCTCACACTATCTTAAGAGTTGTTAGCAGCCATAGAAGGCAGGTATTGATTATGTGCAGCACTGTTCTTGAAAGCTGATGTTATGATTTTATAATTACTTTCCCATCCAAAAAATGCATTTTGAAAAAATGTATATAATGTACCAATCCAAAGAGGATATACTAGAATGAAATATATACTGTTATTAATAAAGTAATACTTACGTTTTGAAATTGTTTTTCTAGTGTGAAGGGCTGAGGATAGATTGATTAGAGTAAGCGGAGAATATATTGCCCATTTTTGTCTCCATAATAAGCCAGAATAATCAATTGAGCAAGAGTATGAGTAATGGAGATGTCGAAAATATCTTTCTTTGGTTTTTGTCACCTTCATTTCAGAGTAAGGATGGTGATCTATTACAGAATTTTATACTTTATTATCATTATTTTGAGAAGCTGTTTCAATTCATCCATGAAGGGTGACTACATGAGGAATGATTATGTTTTTTCTTTTTAAGATATGAAAATTGTTGAAGTTGTTGATGTTGTGAATTGAAAAATAACGCTTAATAAATGCAGTTTCATAATATAGTGCTTAATGTAGGGACTAGTGGAAATGTGAGGGTCTCTCACATTTGGTGAAAGATTATAACACAGACAGAACCCTAAAATAAATAGGGATTATATCACAGCAACTGAGCATAAAAATACTGAAGAGAAACTTTGCTTTGAGAGAATTGATTTAGTATTTGTCATAAATCGGAATCTGGAAATACTGTAGAATCATTGTGGTCCATTTATTTTGCTTCTCTGAAGTGGAACTCTATTTGATAGATACATTTTATGTGTATATGCTTATGAAATACTCTAGCTCAGAATGCCAGACTGGAACTTTCTGAAGTTCCAACATATTGAAACTTCTTTTTTAAGAGAAGAGTCTTTTTAAAAGAGACTGGCTTCTTACCATAATGCTTTCTAGAAGATAGGGATCTTTTGCCTTAAAAAAAAAAAAAAGCCACTTGTCACTATGAATTTAGAAAAGTTTAAGTGTTGAGGGTTGAGTTGGCTAAAATAGATATTTTATGGGTGCTAGGAATTGAACCCAGGGCCTTTGCACTGAGTTATACCCTATTCCTCTCACCCTTTTTATTTTTTGAGCATAACTAAGTCACTAAGGTGCCCAGCCTGGTAATAGCCACACAACATAGTCTAGAAGATTGAGATCATTTTATCATTTCAAAATGTTTAATATTTTAACCTTTGAGCACTTTGTAAGAATTATTAAAATTGCAAGTGTAGGATTAATGTGGTTTGAAGTTGGAGTTGTATTACTAATGTTACAGTGTTGTGTGTGTGTGTTTGTGTCTGTCTGTCTGTCTGTCTGTATTTTCCCTAAGCCCGTTGCCTTAATTCTGGTTCATTCAAGAATTTGTCTTCCAGTACAGACACCCATACATTGAGTTTATACGTAGTATTTTGCATTATTTTGTACCTATCTAATTTCTTACTTGATGTGCCTATTTTAGTCCACAAGACTTACTTTACTAAGAAAAATGCAAAGATTTTTAAAATATAATCTAATTATAATACACTTTTCAGCTAGAGGTTGCTTGGCAATTGAAGGAAATTGTTGCAATGATTATTGAGAGTTACAGTGGACAGAAATCAAGGACAGGGCTGAAGCAGGGATGTGTGCTTTTCCCAGGCCTTTGGAGAGGAATGAAGGAGAAGTGGAGAGTGGACAGGAGCTTTCTTCTGAATACACATACTGTATTTGAAAGGAAAGGAAGTGTCTGTAACGTGAATCCATAAGAGTTGCTCCATTTGAAGCTACAGTAAAATCAGTTCAGTTTCCACGAGGAAATCCTTAACCTCATTTAACGTTAGTGTTACTTTTCCTTACTCCTAGCCTTAAAATGTTAATGGACAGAAAAGAAACTCCATTCAGTCTTTTTCTACATTTTAAATATGTTAGCTATGCTGCAATGTCTTGCTTGTTTGGGTCTTGAAAGTTGAATAAGTTGAAGAGAGAATAGACTCTGAGAAGACTTCAGAGAATGTAATTTGTTGCCATAGTTTTTTTAAGTATAAACTTTATATATTTGTAATCTAAAAGCTGTGTGCTGTTTTAATTAGTCCTAGACAGTGGATGACAATTTGGAAGCCCAGCTGGACAGATATATGATGTCTCCTTTGGGCTAAGGACAAAGTAGTAGTATTTCACTACGAAGTCTCAAGTTTGAGGTGAGATCTGCCTTTTTGGACCCCCGTTGGATTGTGGTAGAGCAAAATCTGATATAATTTAAACCTCTTATGTTCTCTTGCTTGATTATCCTTGACAAGGTAAATGTTTCCTTTCATACTTGCAGGAACCTTTGAATATTGCATAGTATAATAGTACAAGAAAATAAGAAGTTTCTTAAAGTCTGATCTTGATTATTCTGCTATAGGTCATGAGAACCTTGTTCTCGTTTGTTTCTCATTTGTCTTTTCTTTTGGTCATTTTATTTGTAAATATTTCTTGCAGAGACAAAAGGGAAAGGGGGAGATGAAATTTAAGTCAGATTTTCTTTCTTCTTCTTTTTTTTTTTTTTAACTTGTAACACTTAGCTTCAGACTATGCATAGAAGACTGTAGAACTATGAAAAGGAAGCTGAAAGTATTCCAAAAGAGAATTTTGTTAAAAGCAAGGTGGAGATTTTTACTTTTCTATAGCATTTACTGGATACTTAGTTGTACTGATATTAGTACTTGATGAGGTACTTTATGTGTGTGTGTGTGTTTCTGTGCGCACTTGCGAGCATGCATGTGTACACATGTATATGTGTGGCTAACCTTTTCTTTTTTTAATTTCAGTTGATCCTATTAAGATACTGATGCCATCACTGTCTCCTACGATGGAAGAAGGAAACATTGTGAAGTGGCTGAAAAAGGAAGGTGAGCAAGTACATTACTAATTTTTTTTGTGCTTTGTTATTCGATAATTTTCACTTTTTCTAATGAATTGTTTTACAAAGTAGATGATATAAATAAAATAAGTTGAATTTCTTTGACAGTTAATGCAAATTTGTTTGAATAAAACTTCCTTATATTAATGGAGCAAAGTTTTCTGGGTTTGCCTTGTATTTCTTCACAGCATGGGGTGGTAAAATATTTCAAGGGTTTTTTTCCTCCAAATTTTGGTCCTTATTTCTAGCTTTTACTTTCAATATCATAAATTTGTTAATCTCTTAATTTATAACTATCACGAGTGTGTGTGTGTGTGTGTGTGTGTGTGTGTGTGTGTGTGTGTCTGTGTCTGTGGGTCCGTGTGTTTTCCTGGAGCTAAGCAAGTTGATTGTAAATCTCATTGGAAAGAACAAATGAGTAAGAATAATGAGAAATGCCCTTAAAATAAGAGCAGTAGAGGAGACTGGTAGCCTACTAGTTCTTGAAACATATTATTAAGGCTCTAAAATTAAAACTGAGAAAAAGAATCAAGATATGTCATGTACAGGTACAGATTCCGTATGATGAATGTTATCATTGTGTATATCTGAAATATGCCAATAAATTTAATTAAAAAATAAAATTAAAACTGAGATCAGTGGTTAAAAAGACAGGCTAATGGAACTGAATAGAAAATGAGGAAATAGATACACATGAATTTTTAGTGTATTTTGAAGGACGACAATATTAGGTTTATTGTTTCTACTATGCCAAGGATAAATTACTCATGAATTAGATGCTAACAATCCCAAAACAAAGCCATATACTATAAGTACTAGGAAGAAGTTGATGAAGTCTACTGAACCTGGAAGTAGAATAAATATTCTGGTGTCTGGGGATTTACTCAAGTGGTAGAGCGCTTGCCAGGCAAGTGCAAGGCCCTGAGTTCGATTCTCAGCAGCCCCCCGAAAAGAAACAAACAAAAAAAAATTCTGTAACTCAAAATGTAGACACAATAAGGGGAAGATTGATAAGTTTGATAATAAAGATTATAACTTTTCTTTAACTGAAAACATAAGTAGAAAAGTGACATTGAAAGAGTATTTTCAGTTTATAAGAATATCAATTCAATAGAAAAATTGGGAAGATAAATGAGCAGATGATTTACTGAAAAAATAATTGCAAACAGCTCTTATACACAGAAAAGGATGCTTAACTTTTATATGACTACAACTATGCAAAGAAATACCACACTTGATATATCATTTCTTCCTGATCATACTGACAGAAACTAAAAGTTTGACAAATACATACATTGGAGGAGAGATAGCCTATTTAACAAATGGTGTTGAGAAAACTGGTTGTCAGTTTGTAGAAGAATGAAGTTGTACCCATATCTTTCACCGTATACTAAATTAAAATCAAGATGGATCAAAGATCTAAACATCAAGACAGAAACATTAAACCTTCTGGAAGACAGAATGGGTAATACACTTGAAGACATAGGAGTAGGAAAGGACTTCCTAAACAGAACCCCAATCGCACAGGAAATAACAACAAGAATCAACAAATGGGACTGCATTAGACTATAGAGTTTCTGTACAGCAAAAGAGTCCATTAGGAGGGTGAAGAGAAAACCCACAGAATGGGAAAAAAATCTTTGCTAGCAACTCCTCAGACAGAAGACTAATGTCTAGAATATACAAAGAACTCAAAAAAATTAAACTACCTAAAACCAATGACCCACTCAAGAAATGGGCCAGAGAAATGAACAGATACTTCACAGTGGAAGAAATACAAATGGCCAATAAACGTATGAAAAAATGTTCAACATCTATGGCTATTAGAGAAATGTAAATTAAAACAACTCTAAGATTCCACCTTACCCCAGAAAGAATGGCAGTCATTAGGAAGTCAAGCAATAACAAATGCTGGCAGGGCTGTGGTGAAGAGGGAACCCTCCTACACTGATGGTGGGAACGCAAACTAGTACAACCATTATGGAAATCAGTATGGAGATTTCTCAGGAGTCTGAATGTAGAAATCCCATATGACCCAGCCATTCCCCTACTAGGTATCTTTCCTGAAAAGCTAGAGATATCATACTACAGAGATACCTGCACAACAATGTTTATAGCAGCACAATTTGTAATAGCTAAATTCTAGAAGCAACCCGTATACCCATCAATGAATAGCTGGATAAACAAAATGTGGTATCTATACATACTGTTCAGCTATAAAGAATGACAAACTAGAGTTATTTGTAGGAAAATGGATAGACTTGGAAAATATAATGTTGAGTGAAATAAACCAGTCTCACAAGCTGGAATACTGCATGGTAACCCTCATTTAGTGAGGTAAAATACAAACAAAAGAAAAAGAGTAAACAATGGATACAAAAAGACGAAGTGTTAGATATAAGCTAATAGACAAAGAGTTCAAGGGAAAAAGAAGAGGGCAAAGGGGGAGGGGAACAGGAATCCAGAGGAATAATGATATTTTAAAATAAGAACGTAATAACCCAAACTTAAATCAGTGACATGTACACTGGGCACTATAGTAATTTTATATAGTTGTGACTTATTGCTGTATGTTGGTGGTTATTTACATTGCTCACTGTCATAAGCAAAAGGTACAATTAATTGTGGTCTGTAAGCTTGTGTAATTGCCTGTAAGTTTGTGTAATTTTGGATAAATTTTAATAAACACCTAAAAAAACCCAAAAGTTTGACAAGCTGTTCTGTTGCTGTGGTGTGGAGGTAAAAAGGGAAGCAGGCCCTTTGCTTCCCCAGAATACTCTGCAATACTGCTAGAAGACATATAAAATAGTATAAACCTTAGGGAAAAGAATAGCAGTATCTAGAAAAATTTATTTATATTTATATTCGCCTTTTGGCCCAGCAACTCTGCTTCCAGGGATCTATTTCATTTAGTCCCATACCAAAAGGGACTACTTCAAATGTTAGTTAATTGGATTATATATTTGTAATAGGGTGTAACCGAAGGACAAAACAGGTCCAGCAAAAATGAAATAATAATCCTGAGCCATTAGAGTGATCATACAATGGTGAATATGTTGGTAGTGTTAAGCTGAGGATTGGGAGGGATATAGCTGAAGTAAGACCTGTTACAAATCAGTTGACAGTTAAAGTCGGGTAAAAGGGGTCGTGGATACATGGCTTCATTGCCTTTCCTCACTTCTTCTCTATATGTTTGGAACTTTCGTGATACATTTTTAGAAGTTATATATATAGCATTTGAGCATAATTTGAGACGAGAAACCACTCTTTCCTTAGCTTTTTTTCCTTCCCCTGGTACTAGAGATTGAACCCAAGACTCTCCCACTGAGCTACACTCCCCCCAGCCCTTTTTATTTTGAGGTCTCACTAAGTCAAAAAGTTGCCAAGGCTGGTCTGGGCTTGGGGATCCTCCTGCCTCAGCCTGTCGGAGTGCCAGGATTATAGGCATGTGCTACCTGCCATGCCTGGCTTTTCCTTAGCTTTTTATAAGCACAGAAAAATTTGGATGTTGATGTTCCTTACACATTCATGATAGGGTCATAATTCGTATGTTTTTGCTGGGTGTTTTGAACCACTGGTAGTACATACATGACTGTCCCATCAGGATTTTTAAAAATTAATTTTATTAGTAAAAAGATTGAGTAAAATGTTTAGATCCATTTGTACCACTAGTGCTACAAGCTGCCCAATGGGACAGTCAGTCACGTACCACCAGTTGTTCAGGCTGGTGGAAATGTGTTGAGAATATTTGCTACAGTACCACTTATAAAGCTGTGCTAATCTACTGTACGTAGCAACTGTTCCACCAGATTTTAGGGACCTAGCATGGTGCTTAGAAAACAAGATGAAGCATATAGAAGGCCAAAAAGGTGTGGGTATGCGCTAGTGTTCATCACACAGAATAGTGAAGGACCCTTGATGCGAAGAAAGATGGAAAAGAGACGTTTTCTGGTTGTAGCTTTCTTTTCCTTTTTTTCTTCTTTTGGTTATTGCTTTTCATAGCAGTAGAGTCACCCTTCCAGCTGTTGGCCGTGGGGCAGCCCTTTTAGCATGCTATGTAGCCATCTTTCTCTCTGCCATCTTTATTCTGTGTCAGGTTAAACTTCTGGGGAGGAAAGAAGATCAGTCTTCAGTCTATTAGGACTTGTTAGAGAAATTATAGGTGACCACATGAACTCCCCAAAGCCATCATTGTTTCACTTGGAAGACTGGTAATTAGACGTTAAAAAAAGAAAGACAGGAGGGAAGAGCAAGCCAACTAGCCTTGGCAAGGCGTGCCAGGGTGTCAGCTTGTGATTCAGTGGGCACAGATTCATCCAAGCAAATGCGGGCATTAAGTGGTCCAACCCAGTGCATATAAAATAGCATGTACGGAGTTTAGGCTGTGGGCCAGAATTCAGCTTGGCGAGCTACGCTGTGGTTCCAGGAGGTTTAGCCACATCGGTATGTCTTTTGCCAATGTGGTGATCAGGAATAGGGCTGGCTAGTACTTTTATGAGAACTCTAGTCAGATGAACTTGGGAGATTGGGATAAGGCTGCTGTTCTTTGAGGGAATCCAGGGTCATCAGAAAGGCAAGAAGATAGATTACAGAATGGGCCGAAGCTTAGTCCTGCAGATTGGGCTGGAATGGAGGTGTGGAGGGCTGTGCAGTGAGGCTGTCCAGATGACTGAGACAGGTCCTGGGTGTCTTAGTTCTCTTTCTTGGTGAGGAATATGTCCCAGTGTGTTAATGTTTCCTTTCTTTGTTATGACTAGCATAGTAATTGGAGCAGACCAGTGATTGATTAGTAAATATGTACAGAGGAGAAAGTAAGCTAAAAGTACAGAATGTGACCTGTGACCTGGATATAGGAAGGCTTTGTAAATGAGGTAGTATTTGAATTGGTCCTTGTAAAATAAATGGGCCTTTAAAAAGAGTGAAAATGAAGGACATTCCAAGTAATGTAAACAATACGGACACAATTGTGGTGCATGAGAAGGATCCTGAATACCAGTGTGGAGCTTTTCAGTCTGCGAGGGTCTTATCCTAGAGCCAAGGTGCAGCTACACTCGTGTGATCTACAGGAAGTGTTTGACTCATGCTTTCCTGACCCATGTCAGTAGCATTGCATTGGATGGAACAGGCCCCAAGAGTACTCTGGTGTCAAGAGCTAAATATAATCAATTTAAGTAGCCTCCTTTGCCTGCTTGCATTTGAAAATACACAATGGAAGACCTTTAGTTATTAAGGTCATCACTAGCAGATGGGTAAAGCTTCTTGTCACTACGGGATATATCATACAAGAAATCCTTTAAATTAAGTTGCACTTAAATGCTGGAAAGGGAAATCACCAAATGTCAGTAGCACCTAGATCCGTGAGTGGGCATCAAAGCCACACACACCTCTGGGCCCGAGCAGATGGCTGGAGCTGCCAAGATGGGGAGTGAAGGGTTAGTTAGAGGGGATCAAAGGGTAGAGACGGAGAAAGGGAAATAAAGAATGAGGTTCAACTTTGGTTATTAGGTAGACATTCAAGGGAAAATGTCCAGTGGGTGTAGGTGTCAAAGTTTAGGAGTGAAGTCTTACTTGGAGGTAAGAAATTTGAGTCATAAGCATATGTATGGAATTCAGTGCCATATAACAGACTTTTTTTTAACCTTGGATCTATGTGGAAAAATAATGCCTATTTCTTTGAAAATTACCTTTTGTGAGCTTTTCTGCTTCAGGCTTTGGGGTTCAAATTTGTAGAATTTACATTTTCTGAGAATCCACAGGTAGAAGTAAAATGGTCCTGCTCTCATAATCCTCCTGGGTTATCTAGCAGAAGCCATTATTCTGGAAGGGCGTAGCTTTTAATCCCAGCCACACAAGATTCCCAAATAAAGTCCCACTTACTAGAGTCACAATCCCAAACAAATTTAATAATGTACCCGGAAATAGTCTCTTAGGAGTGCATGTCAGTAGGCATAACAAGCAGCAGGACTAGACCTCTAAGAACTTCTATTAGGGAATTACTAGGTATATAAAAATGCAATGAGGAAAGACAGACACTATGCAGAAAGTCTAGGCAGATTTGAAAAAAGACAAATGGAGCTTCTAGTAGTGAAAACTGTTGTCTCTGAAAAGAAAACACGTAAGATTAGGTGAAAGTGTGATTAGATATGACGGAACAAAGAATTTGTGAACTGAAGAACCCCCTCAAGGAATTAGCCTGCATACAGCACAGAATGAGAAAGCAGTGGAAGATGGGAAAAGGAAGTTGAGACAGGAAGGAGAAAACAAGACTCATCCAGTAATCTAAAATGAGGAGAAAAAAGAGGGGATGAAGAAGAGGTACTATTCAAAGAAAAAGTGGCAGTTTTCTAGAATTCAGAGTCATATAAATGAAAAACCCAGTACTTCAATTATGAAGGCAACACTTTGAACAATTGGCTAGGCTTATATAGAATAGTAATAAAACATTATTAGCATCGAAGAAAGTTTCATCTTTATAAATAAGATGATTCATTTTACTCTATTTTTATGTTTCTTTTCCTTAATGAATTATAGAACTGGCTATTTCTGTGTTAAGTATGACAGGGTTCTGGCATTATTGAATAATGATTCAGACCCAGAACAGACTTTTGGGTACCTTTTTTAAAAGATTAAATTTCTTCACATTTTGCAGATTTATAGGCACATAGGAGTATTCTTTGGATCACATTTATCTCTCAGGCTTCCAGATCCCTGGCAGTCTGAATAAGCTATTCACACCCATTAGAACATGGACAGTATGATCAAGAGCCAGAAGACATGTGGTCTCATCATCATGGTCTTTTCTCCTTTTGATGCGAATATGCTGTTTTCATGTGGGACAGACCAGGGTATATTTTAAGCTCCTGGAGCATATTTCCCTGAAGCTTCTTCTTAAAAGTCTGTGTTCTGTCAACTAAAGGGAAAATTTTGTTTACCAATACATTGTGAGAACAATCTTAATCCTTGGTTTTTATTAATTCACTTCTTTTTATAACTGATTATTTTTGTGATTTAATTGTAATCTTTTCAGTATAATTTGCTTCTTTTCAGTAATGTTTATGTACTGTACAAATGGATATGATTGGCTATGTCTAAATATACCTGATACTGGTGACATTTATGATAACTTGATTCATTCATTTTGTATTGAAAACAAATTTATATCTTGACAGGTAATACTTTTAAATAACCTTTTTCTCTTACTAACTGTATTTTTTAATCTTGCAATCTTGGTTAATGCATGGTCACTATTTAAAGTAATTATGAGATTAAAATTTTTCATGAAACAACAGTGTATCTAATTATGAATCTAATCTAATTTTAAGTAAAGGCTAAATAATGATTGGTTTACGTGGATATGAATTCAGTCTTAAAACCAAGAACTGCTTTTATTAATGCATGTGTACACACATGTATAATGCAGCTTGTGGATTCTTTTCAAAGGTAGTATAAGCACTACAGGAATTCAGGCATAGGAACAAAAACATGTCGGCTAAAAAACAAACAAACAAAAAAAACATGTCAGCTGAGTTACTCAAAGAAAGTTGTGGCTGAAGTAGAATATGTAGGTGATTCTTATCATGACATGTGTATTTTAAGATAAGAAGGTAAGGGTACAATGAAAAGGACTGCCCTGGGAATCACAGTTTGTTCTTCAGATTTTTTCCTCCTCTGCCATAACAGCTACTTGGGAGCAAGTTCATCTAGATGAAATCTAAGGTGTATCTCTAGCTTGGGAATTGCATCATAACTCACTTTCATTTCCTTTTTTAAAATTATGGAAACAATAGTATAGCATATAAATTATCTTCATCTTTACTGAACAAATGAGTCTTAGAACAGTACTTTTATAAGTATTGGCTCTACTTAAGACTGAGGATTGAATAAAAATAATGCCTGATGGAATTAGTAAAGAAGATACTTTGAAATTGTTGAGTAATAGCCACAATTTCAAAATCTTTTAAAAGGCAATTGCACATGTCTGTTACAGGTTGTTTATTGAGAGGGGAAGTGCTTCAGATATTTTCTATTTAAAGTGGGCATAATTTATTTTTTTCATCAACTGAAAAGTCCGACCTGTTAAAAAAGAAAAACGTTCTATGCATATAAGAAGTATTGTTTTCTTTCTTGAGGTATTTCAGATTTTCTGGTCTGCCATGAAGTACAGTGGAGCAATACCTGGCTGAAACAATTGTGTGAAATATTTAGGCACGCAGTGTCTAGAACTATGTCGCTGCATAGTAAGTGGTGTGATTTCTCAGATACTGTCATTCTTGCAAGCATTTCTTATTAAGATGACTGGGAATTTTGAATGTTTCACGTAGTTTTTTGTAAGTTTTAGACTGTCTCAAGATGTGTAGTTGTATAAAATTCAGAAGTAAAACTGTTGTGAAGGACGTTTTTCCTGTATCTCTGGAAGCCAGTGGAGAGTGACTGGAGTCTGCTGCTGTAGAAGAGGCTTTTCGGTTTCTGTTATTTCTGGAAATTATGTTTGTGGGGATAAAGTGGAAAATTTTTGATACATGTATTTCAAAAACAGCTTCAGTACGCTATTGCAGTTACTACTTTAATATCTTTATTGAAATGTAACTTATGTAGCATTCACCTATTTTAAGTACACAATGTAGTGATTTTTAGTAAACGTATAGGTTGTGCAGCAATCACCACAGTCATTTTAGAACATTTCTGTCATCCCCAAAAGAGCTCTGCTGCTGATCACATTTATTTCCTCCTCCCATTCATATCCCTGGACAACCCTGATCTGCTTTCTGTCGCTAAAATCGTGTCTTTTCTGGACGTTTCATATAAATAGAATCATATCGTATTTGGGCTTTCGTGACTGGCTTCTTTCATTTGGCATGGTTGGGATTTATCCATGCTGTAGCATGTATTAGCAGTTCATTCCTTTTATTGCTGAGTTATTTTTATCGTTATGCTTTTTGATAACTATTGCTAATATTTGTATAGAACAGAATTGTAAAATGGGTAAATGGAATTATAGATTACTGTCTTATTCAGTAGAGCTTTCTGTGATGATAGAAATGTTCTGTCCTGTGCAGTAGCCACTAGACAGACAATAAAAGGCTCGAGGGACGTACGGCAGGTTCGCCTGGCCTGTCTTGGGCCGTGCAGCCATCATGCTTTCCACTGTAAAGAAGCCATAAGGGTTGGCAGACGCTGGCTAGAGGTCCCTTCTCTTCTGTAGTTGCTTACTGAATGGGATTGGCATTGCCAGCTTGTACTTGCCTTCCATCTGATTCGGAGCTTCTTGAAGCGGGTCTGTCTTATTTATCATCTCTGCTATACTGTCTTTTACAGTGTTATTCATATAGAGGCAGCTCATAAATGTGGAGTAAACCATTGGGTTTTATCTCTAATCGTGGATGTCATGATGATTTGATACAGCAGTAAGATATTTTTCTCTTTAATGTTCATGTAGATCTGATTTACTTGACCTTAGAGACAGTAAGTCCTCCTCCATGACTACGACCACACATACCTTTGAAATAAAGATTACTCACAGTGTTTATTGGAACAGAATTATTTTGTGAAAGCCATAAGATATAGTTAGTTAATAAAATAAATATCACCATAAACTCTGTTTGACCAAGGCTATACTTCATGTCTGCGCTTTACAAAGAGAAAGGGAAGCCTCTGTACACTCCCATCCTCAGCTCTGGCAGCTGCCCATCTGGACAAAGGAACAGGACATGATGCTGGCGTCGGTGCTGGGGAGCGGCCCCCGGGCGGGCCTCTGCTCTGGCCCCTCCTGGGGCCCGCACTCTCGTTCCGGGCCCGCTCCACCTCCACCACTGACACGGACCACAAGGAGCTGGCGCAGGAATGCTGCAGGGCTGCCATCTCCTTCTGCAGCCAGTCAGCCATCAACAGGACAGCTGAGAAGCCGTGTGTCCCTCAAGCCGTGCATGCCTGTGCCCTCGGTGCTCAGTCTTTTTCACCAGACTATAAACTCTTAGTGGACAGAGCCATTGCTTATTGTCCCTTTTGTACCCAGTGCTCACTACAGTGCTTTATACATGAGTGCTTGTCGAATGATCTGCTCGAAATGACAGACCATAGAATAGGAAGCTAGAATGTGTGTTGATTTACCTAAAGATGTGAAGTGTTATCTCAAAGTGTACAAAGTGTAAGTGAAGTGTTAACCTAACACTTTTAGGTCCTCGATACCTTCCTGTACAGCTGTACATTGAAAATCTTCTTGAGAGTCAGAGACAGTAATATTAACAAATCCAGCCAAGGCCATTCCAAAGTGTGTGCGATTGGGATGGAACTCATGTCTGAGTCAGGAGAGGCTCCTTGTACGTACTCTGCAGCAGCCCTTGGAATTGCAGTTATTAGCTTGTTGATTGGGGCTGGAACTATGCGGATTTGGACTTTCACGGCTTGTTATTTCGTCTCAAGATTCCTTTGGCAATTTGCATTAATATTGGTAGGTAGAATTTCAGTTTCATAATAAATTAGGGGTAATACTTCCTTATAATAAGTGTGTTTTAAACTTTGCTGTGGTTCATGGGTAGAGCTCACCATAGAAGAATAAATACATTTTTCTCTGTGCCCCCCTCCCCCTCCCCCAGCTTTCTTATAAACGTGCTGTATGGTTGTTACGTGACTAGATATAGGTACAGTTTTAAAAAGGAAAGAGCTACCTGTCTTTTTTAAATGTTAAAAGCATGCTACACGTTAAATGTTAGAGCAAAAACATTTAATATAAAGGATAATTTGATGTATATATCTTTTGAAGAAGTAAGGATTCGTGAAGTTACTGGCATTTTTTCTAAAGCATCTTAATCAAAAATTCATAAAGTGTTGAGGGACTGGCTTGAGACCTGGGGAACAGGTGGGATGTAAAACATTTAAAATATGCCCTTTTCCTCTGCTGAAAAAACTCACAGTCCAGTAAGTAGAGGAAAATCCAATTTTAAAAAAGTAATCAGTAGTAGCAATATAACATAATGCAATTTGCAATTCTTTTCAAATTAAGAATAACTGCTATGGGAATTCAGGCATAATAACAAAAACATGTCAGTGGAGTTGCTCAGAGAAAGTTACAGCTGAAGTAGAATTTGCAGATGATTCTTTAGAGTGGTTGAATTTGAAAACAGGTAAGCACAAAAGGTAGAACATAACTTTATTCTGTTTTCTTACAGTAAGAATTTATTTTCTGGCTTCTAAGAAGTATTTAGTTGCTGGGCTGCCTAGTTCAGTGGTTTCTCCAATGGTTACGACAAACATGAGGTGTGGGCTTGTTTGTAGCAGTGTACAATATAGAATCTGGGTATATATTTGTTCTGTGCGACATACAGAGATTGTCTTTGGTCTGTTCTGTGTATCTCACAGCCTCATCTTTTCCATTCTCTCATGTGCTTTTCTGCAAGCTCCCCCAAGGTGTCTTTTCTCTTTGCTTCCAGAACTCTGTGTGTGTTGCCTGCTGCTGGGATCATTGCCCTTTTATTTATCTTCTCACCTTTTCAGGCTCAGATGAGAGGTCATTTAATTCTAAGAAGCCTTTCAGAACGTATTTAGTAACTTAGTGTTTTAGATTTTCCTTCATGTTCTCATATTGTATTCTTCTGTTAATATTGCTATTTCAGCTATTTTGGGGGGGATGTTTGAGGGGCTACATTGGTATATTTCATATTTTTTTGTGTTCATTTATATTTTAGTTTGTAAGCTGTAACTACCAACATTTCTGTATTCATTCTGATAATCACTGCTTTTAATAGGTAATTTTAATCCATTTATATTTATTGTGATTACTCATACATTTGGATTTATTTTTATTTTTTGTTCACTTCTATTCTGATTTCTTTTCATATGTCTGCTGTTATATGACTGTTTTCCATTTTTCCTCTGATTTTGTGAGTGCTGTAGCTTGTATTTCTTTTTCTTTTTGTATTTCTACTTTTAAATTCTTAAATTTTGTCAGTAAAGTCTAGTTATTCAATATTTTTTCCTCCTAACTATATCAAAGTCATTAGCATGGTTAATTATCATAAACATAAACATTACACTTTATCTGTGTTACTTTTATGTGTGTGTTACTTTTTTTGTGTGTTACTGTTTTTTAAGAGTTTGAGTTTCACTTTTTTTACACTCTCCTATGTGTTACTATTTGAATGGTCACTATTTCACACTTTAAAAACTTCCCTGGTAGCTTGTTTCCTGTGCCCCAGGGGTTCCCTCTGTGGCCACTTTCCTTCTTGATCAACTGCATCTTGTAAGAAGGAGCTCACTTCAGTGATCTCCAATATTGATAAATTTTCTTAGCTTTTATGTCTAAAGAATTCTTTCATTTCATCCTTTACTGATGGTTGGCTGCATATAAAATTCCAGATGGTTATTTTTCTCACCTTTTGGAAGATATTATTTTGTTGTCCCCTGACTTCTGTTGCAGCTGCTGAGACATGTGCTCTCAGTCTGCCATTCCATTGAGGTGATCTGTTTTTCTTCCTCTGATAACTTAAAATTGTGTTTTTATTGTTGATAGTATGTAGTTTATCTACAGTGTATCTAACTGGGTTGATTCATGCTTATGCCGTCTATTATTCTTTTTCTCCTGTTACATTTTTTTGTCAAGGCACAACTTGCGTAACATGCGAGCTATGTTGATTTTTGTATATACACATTTATCCGTGTTACCACCACCTGGAACCAGATTCAGAGAACTCGGACATGCTCTGAGGCCCCTTTGTACCCTTCCCGATCACTGCAGGACCCTTTCATTATAGAGATCACGATCTGTAGTTCTGGGACGTTCTCAGCAGTGATCTCTTCACGTATTGATTTTCTACCATTTCCTCCTGTCTCTCTTCCCCTGGAACTCCATTAGACAAGCATTGTGGCCGCAGTCTCTGTCACTTAGCTGCTCTTTTCTTCTATTAAATCTTCTTGTCTGCTTCTCTTAAGTTCTGGTAGCTCTTTGGTGCCAACTTTGAATATTACTCATTCACTATATTCAGTGTAGACTATATCCCATTGATTCCTTTTATTGTAGTGATTTAATTTTTTGTTTCTAAAATTTTGAGTTTGTTTTTTCCTTCTACTTGATAATATTCTTTCCATATCCGTAGTCCCTCATCTTTTGATTTCTTGTTCTTAGGAGAATACTTTTACCTTCATTTTTACTTTTTAATATGCTCAAGATGTGTATTTTTGGCAGATTGCACTAAATGAATTATTTCTAAAATCAGTTTCATTCTAGTTATTAATTTTGTGGCATGCTTTCTTAGTATTAGATATCTTCATGCATCAGAACTTTGAGTGGAAGGTTTTTGTGTTTTGGTGTCTTCCCTCCCACCCCTCTCCATCCATCCCCCTCCCCGGATTTTCCTGTTGATGTTGGGGATGTTGTCAGATATGATCCTGAAGCCAGAGGGGGGCTTGGCACATTTCCTGGTGTGGAGGCAGTGGATTTCTCCCCCATCTTCCTATACCCAGTCTCTGATTAAAGCCAAAACCTCAGTCAACAGAATTTGATTGCTCATTTTGTCAGCCTCAAATTAGAAAAAGAACAACCCTGGCGTGGCTTTAGCTTCAAATGATAAATCTGGTTGAAGTCCCCTCGGTCTACCAGGCCTCTCTTAGTTTCCTTTACTGCCCAGAGGAAACCTTTGTACGTCCTTTCCCCTCCCTCCACAAACCTGCTTCTAGATGCAGAAAAGAGCATGTCTGTCATACAGTCCTTCTCAGATTTTTGAATTTCTCTCTCTTCCATCACATAAGTGATCCTTATTTGACTTCACTGTGTGTTTGACTTTCTGCTTTGTGCTTTATTCATTTATGCTGTGTGATGCCGACAGATGTTCTGATTTCTGAACTTGCCCTAAGATGTTAACCAAAATATTAATAGTGGAAGAGCAGTCGTCAAATTGTATTAAAAAGGCCGAAGTATGGGGTCTGAAGTTGATTTTTCCCGGAGAGGATGTTAATTTCTTGCTATTATCGCTAAAGTGTGATTTCATTTTTAATATTTGCTCAAAAATCTTTATAACAGTTTTTATTATGAATAATATAATTTACATGTATCATAGAGCTTTTGGAAAATACAACAAAGTCTACACATAAACACATTAAACACACACATGCAGTGAGAACTACTTGTAATTCCACAAGCCATAAATAGATGTAGAATATTTTGTTATTTATTCATACTTTACACACACTCATATTAACAATCATACTTATTATACAAAAACAAAACAAACCCAGTCTTGTTTTGTAGGCGAAGCTGTGAGCGCTGGAGATGCATTGTGTGAAATCGAGACTGACAAAGCTGTGGTTACCTTAGACGCAAGTGACGATGGCATCTTGGCCAAAATAGTGGTAAGTTTTCACTTTAACGATCTTCAATAGGATAAAGACTTCTTAAACATAAAGTTTCTGGAGGTAAATTTACTTTCTATTTTTACCTGACTGTTTACTATTTTCTGGTTCTTAATACATTTTTAATTCAGGCATTTAAAATGTTTTACTGTTAAGGTCCGATATTTTTCTGTATTTTCTGAATTTTCTATACAGTGTATGTTATTTTAAAAACAATTTTAAAGCTTATGAGAAATGTGAGTAAAATAAACTGCATATGGTGAAAACATCACTGTTTAGGGTTTGTGAGATAGTTACTGATGGAGCCAACCAGCATGCTGCTTCTTCACTTGGCACACATTTGCCAGATAGTATGGACTAGCAGCTAAGACCAACTGGTGCCGCGTTGCAGCCCGATTCATGTAGCTGAAAACTTCTGCTACTTACTAGCTCTGTAGAGAGTATCAAAACCTTGGTGCCTTTTTCTTCATAATAAAGTAAAGATAGTTATAACACGTCACAAGTAGTAGGGAAGGTTAATTGAGAGAATATATGGGTGTTCATCCCAAAACCTGTTACCCGCCTAGTGCTCCATGAGTATTACAATTGTTTATTCAGTTCTTGGTGACTGTTAGCCCCCATGTCAGGCTGGATGTTTGTCTAATCACTCATGTTGGTTGGTTGGCTGGACTGTAAGTGTCCGTTTGTACCCCTGTGGTTTGATTTGTACTACCTATTTGTGTTCCCTTGTTGGTATTGCTTTAGTTCTGAGCCACCATCTTGTTTCGATGTTGACTGGACAATCTGTCCAAAGACCACACTTTGGATTGTTCTACTCTAATTACATGCAGATCTTTTAACATTTTTTTAAGTTTGTATATCTTCCTAGAAAATCCTCTTGCACTTTGACTTTTTCCCCAATATTGGGAATTGTGCTAGGACCCTGAGCATACTAAGCTATATACCTAGCTTTTTTATTACTTTTGAGATGAGGACTCACTAAGTTGCTCAGGCTGGGCTTGATTTTGAAATCTTCCTGCTTCAGCCTACTGAGTGGCTAGAATTACAGCCTTGCAACACTATGCCCAGCCTTTTGTGCATTTTTTACAAACCACTCATGTTTTATTGTTGACATTTTAGTATGTCAAACATCCTTTATTTGCCACCTATGATATTAGCATCCAGGTTAAAACACATTGTCGAGGGGCTGGCAATTTAACTCAGTGGTAGAGAGCTTGCCTAGTAAGCACAAGGTCCTCAGTTTGATCCCCAGCAACCTCCAACAAAAAAAAAACACATTGTTAAAAATACAGTTAACTTCCTTGGAGGAAATATGAATTGAAGGTTAAAATTTTTCTGTCTTTATAACTGAGAAAATACAAATATACCATTTAAATAATTTATGTAGTATTTTGAAAAAAGGAAAAGATTGCTTTAATTACCATATGTAATAAACCCAGTCACATTTGATTGGTGTGCTTTTGGCAGACTGTGTTCTTGGCTCTAGTTTTGGATTATTTGGCCATGAAAATCTGCCAAAATTGATAGAATTTTCCACTTAGCTGCTTAGTAATGCATTTCAAACTGCTAACCCTGTCAGTGGGTCAGTAATGCCTATTCATCTGGACCCTAATGCTCTGTGAAAAGGTGGGTCGTTACAGTTAATAACCACCTCACAACACGGTTATTTCCTGACCGAAACAAGATTGTGTGACATATATACATACTGTGGCTCTTTTATTATTGTGCATGCTTTTTGGGTAAGGAAATGGGAGTATATTCATGTCACAATGTGTGCAATTTTACAGGGAAAAAACGGACAAAAAAGTATCACTAATGTCTTTTTTTTTGGTCTTCTACCTCTATTCCCCACTAGCACCTCTACCACTAGCAAGAGTTGTACCTTTACCTTTCATTGTGGAAGAATTCTCATATTATCATATATAATAAAATGATTTTATAGGTGTACATAAAAGAGATTTCTACTTTCAGAACCATAGAGTTGGATAACTAAGCTTATTAAAAACAAGGGATGCTGTAAAATTAGGTATAGTACTTAAATTCCAAAACTCTAAGCAACTATTTGAGCCCACATTTTTGAAAGGATTAGAAGATACAATTTTACTTTACTCTTCCTATGAGTTTAATTCCATAGTTTTTGAGAAGTTTTTATACTACCTACCTTTATAATTTTATTTTCTTTTTAAGCACTCTTATGATTTTTGTATCTGAATTCCATTTTAAATACAGGGTAATATTTATTACATGTGAATCAAGAAAAAAGCTTACGTGTTCCTCGTATTTTAATAAAGAATAACTGCTGTCAGCATAAATAATTGTGTGATTTATTTCCAATTTATTTCTGTTAATGGAAGCATTTTTAAGTTCCCTTTTAATTGCTAGTAAGTTGTCGTGCTGAAAACCCTTATTATTACACACATAGAATCAATCAACTTAGTCTTAAATTTATGGCAAATTAGCAGGTGTTTTAATGATAAATCAATAAAGTAGTTTCAGGATGATGTATTTGAAGAGTTTCTTAGAGGTTATCAAAATTATTTCAACTTTTTTTTTTCAATGCTGGTTATTGAACCCAAGGCCTTTACGCTGAGCTACATCCCCAGCCCTTCCCCCCCCATTATTTTAATTAAAGCATTGCTATTAATTTGTCATTCTAACTTTCTTTGCAAAGCACCAAATTTTAATGTTTAAGGCCATTATTTTTGAAAAGAAGCACATGAGAAACTTTCTTCCAGAACAAACCAATGACGTTCCTTCCTCAAGGTCTACCAACTCCAAAACGAAACAAGCCCTTACAGAAATAAAAAGTAACAAAAATTACCTTCTAGGGGGTCAGTGCTTTTTTCAATCTTTGTTGTGTTAGTTATCCTTCATTTGATGCTCTGGTTCCTCATTTGCTTTTTTAAATTAAAAATAGTGAAAAAAGAGAAAACTTTAAGGAGTTCTCAGTGAATTGCCCAACTCGTTTTGACATCGCATGAAGCAAATGGAGGTCAGGAAAGCTGTTTGCAAGCACATATAATTGGGGGATCGTCCTCTTCAAGGGTTAGTTTTCCTCCAGACAGTGTAAAATACTTGCATTTGCAGTCTCAAGTATGAGCAGAGACAGGCAGTCTTCTTCAACAATTCCATAGGACAGTACAGGCACCCAAGTTCTTCATAGAGTTACAGGGCTTCTGTCAAATTGACACAGTTGCTCTGTGTAAAATATTTTCCATCTTGTTTCAATACTTTCACTGAGAGATCAAGAATCAGTTGGAGAAATTCCCACATGGAATTGTCTTCTGGAGACATGGAGATTGGAACAGCTGGCAGACCCTTAATCGTACAATCTTAACTTTCTCCTTCCTTTGGATACCTTTCAGAACTGTGATACAGTCTTCTACTAGAACCTAAGTCTACCTCAGATGTCATCACATGTTTCTCACGTGTCATTCTTACACCCATCAATCACCATCTGTTCAATTTCTGCCATGGTGACCATCTTTAGTTTCAGCTCACTGTTTCACATAGTATGCCTCCATCTCCGCCTCCCAGAATCAGATCCTCTTTACCAGTGTAGTCTTGTTTACCGCTGCCCACGATAGCCCTGGCATAGGCCAGATCACTCTGCCAAATTAACATCCCCACCGAGGATGAGGATGTTTCCAAACTGCTTGGAATGTGGAATGTTAATGTCCTGATAAGGTGAACCTTCCTCATGCACTGCTTCATCTTTCACACTCAACCAGGCTCTCATCGGTGGGCTGTGCACCTCCTCAAACTGTGGGTAGCAGAAGCTTTACTTGCTGTGAACCGCCCAGGCTAGTTCTTTCAGTTGCTTTGTTTAAAAGGTTGTCAGTTTCTTCCTTTGCTCTGGATATCACTCTCTTAACTCCTAAGGTCCAGCAACACCAATCCATGTGGATAAATTCTCAAACTGGCAAAGCTGTTGTTTTTGTTTGTGTAGGTTGCTAGGTAGCCAGTCCTGCCAGGCATGCAGGGAATCTGCCGAGCCTTGCTCCTGGAAAATGCTCTTACAGAATGCTTTCGCCTGTGGCACCCGGTGTACCATCCCGCATGCCCTGCTGCCCTGCTGCCTAGTGAGGCTGGGTGAGCAGGGAGTGCACGGTGCTGGGAGGCCTGGAGTGGAGGCAGGTGGGGCGGGGAAGCCAGGGGAGGAGCGGCTGGCAATATGCCGGCCTGGGTGAGGCACTGGGGCCTGGCCAGCTCTCCTGCCACGTTAGGTCGTTCAGTTGAAACGGTCTTGCGTTAAGCTGCTCAGCGCTGTGATTACAGGCAAGTGCCAGTACTTTTTTTGGACTGGTAATATATTCACTGATAATTTTTATTGTGTTAGCAGACCATTCTTTGAAACAGTTTTCAAAAGTAGAATTAGTCTTTCCACGACACTGGGAATTGAACTCAGGGATCTTACTGAGCTACATACTCAGCCCTTTTTCAGTTTTTTATTTTGAGACAGAGTCTCATTGTATTTGGGTTTCCTGCTTCGTGGTTGCACTCTTTAAAACTAGAAAAAATTTCAATACTTAAAAATAAATTTTATTTGATATTTACATCTAGTAAAAACTGAAATGATAATAAAGGCTTACCATTGCTTGCTTGTGAAAATGCCGATGTCATGTTGGCAGGGTATAGAATCATTTCTGTGACGTCTAGTGAGTGAAACAGAAGGCCAGATGTTGGTTTCAGATTTAGGGCAGTGTCTCACTCTTCAGACAGCTATTGATATGTTTTAAACGAAATTTTCTTTTTTGAAAGAATGTTTTACATTTAAATCTTGTTCTTCGTACTTGGATATTGAGCTTATGTTTCAATTTTGAAATTATCAAATAGAATTTAAGGCTTTTGCTATCAATTTTTAAGAAAATTTGGCTTTTTACTTTGATTTTGTTAGCATTTCAGAAGCAGGTAATTAAACACTTTTAGGAAAAGAAGAAACTTTCAGCGTAGTAATAAACGTAACTCGTCTTTTTTTTTTTTAACTCGTCTTTTTGATGTAGTAAAAACAAATAAACAGCCCAAGCAACTAAACCAAGTATGTGACAACCAAGCAACTAAAGCAAGTTTTAGTGTGTGACAATCAAGCAACTACATTTTTCTTGGATCTTTTAATGTTTTTCCATAGCTTATACCTCATTACATACCCTTATTTAGTTTTGTATACTCATTTCTTATGCTTGACTCATAGCATTGTTCATATTCTTCATTGGTAGTAAGTAAATTTATAAAGCTTCTTAATCTAAAGCTTCTAAACCTATAGAATTTATGCTTTATTGAGAATAGTACACATACTAATAAATGAAATTAATGTTATTCCAAAATGTCAAACCTCTCCTAGGAATTGAGCTTCTCTTTATAATTACTATGTTAGGAATATCCTGCAACCTATCATTCCATTATTCATTAACTACATCTGTAATGAACCTTATGGAAAGTAACTGAGAAGGAATAATAGAATATTTTGAAGGAATGACATTTTCTTCCTGTAATGGCCCTGTAAAATGTTTCTGTCCAATGACGTTCCAGGGACTTGTAATAAGTAAATCAGAATCAGCTTGTTCTTTATAAATTAATTCTGTTTAAATGCTTAAAAGATACTTATCTTAATTTTAAAAAGCATTTTTAACTACTCTTAGGTTTTTAGTTGGCAGATATTGTCAGTGAAAAATTGGTGAGCTGGGACACTACTGTATTTCTGATAAAATTATAAGAACCCCATGAGATTTATTTTATTTCATGGATTTTGTAAGTAGATATTCAGTGAAAGAATTAAATAATAGAGAAACAGTTAAACTATTCTTAATAGTAATGAGAATAGTTAACCAGATGTATCTATACAATTCTTTTTTTTCCCACAGAGACTAAGTTTACTTTAAAAGCAAAAAGATTTTGCTTTAAATTAATTGTAGTAGTTCGGACTAATTTGGAGGAGTTAATCCCTTATGAGCTCTTGCAATTCTGAAGGCATTGTATAGAGACTGAGAAAGATAAATAATTGAGATACACAACCACAGTTTCCTGTTTTGGATTTGTTTAAATTGACATAGCAACAGTAGCTCTTATATATTTGAAGGCTGCCAGAAAAAGGACAGGTTCTAGAGTTTTCCTTCATTTCAGGATGTAGCATGAGTAACTTCAAGAGAAAGAGTGATGAAGGAGGATACGTGGGAGACAGTAGGAAAGACAGGTGGAGGCAAGTTGTCTTGAAGGCAGCTTTTGGCTCACATTAAGAGATCTTTCTTGCCAGTACAGAAATGTCCAACTAAGAAATAAACTACTTCATTCACTCATGAAGTTTTCCATCTCTGCAATTATTTTCTTTTTAAAATACAGGTTGAAGAAGGAACGAAAAATATTCGGCTCGGTTCACTAATTGGTTTGATGGTTGAAGAAGGAAAAGATTGGAAGCATGTTGAAATTCCCAAAGATGTAGGCCCTCCACCACCAGTTTCCAAACCATCAGTAGCTGACCCCTCACCAGAACCACAGATTGCGCTATCTGTTAAGAAAGAGCATGCACAGGCTACATTGCAGTGAGTATGCTTGTTTGAATAATGATGTAAAAAAATTGTTATGGCCGTTCTTAGGGGTTTTAATCATTACTGTATTCAAAGCATCTTTGCACGTTAAGTAGGAAGTTGCTAATCTTCCCTTTTTCCTCTTAGGAACGTAAGATCTGGGAGTGATTAATTTGCTATCATTGTCCATTCAGTAAACAGTTATTAAATACCTGCCGTGTTCAGGTACTCTGAAAGCCTTGCTTGCTTAGAGGAGAACAAAGCAGTCTGTGTCCACATTGAGCTTGAATTAGGTTTTAGAACTCCAGAATGGCATTCAGTATACCAGCTTCCTTATTATGTTCCCATTCATGGAATTCTAATGACCTTAATGTGAATTCTGGTTTCAGATGTATAACCGACAGAATGAAATTGCCAATTTAACATGTATTCCTTTTCAAACTGTTTTGCATTAGAGCTGCTGACAGAAGAGAGCTCAATTGCTCTGTACAAAACTGACATTTAGTAAGCATTTTACTCTACATAGCTTTATTTGATGGAACTCTGCAAATTCTAAGACGTTTCACTAATTTATTTTAATATTCCCAATAACTCCACAGAATGACCTTATGTTAAGAAATTGGTCATAGAGAATTGCTTTTTAACTTAAAACAATGTAGAGCCTTTCATTTATTACTTTTTTCTTTAGTTTATCATTGTCAGTTATTGTCAGAAAAAAATTTACAGTGTTTTCTGAAATATCAATTTGGGGTGTTTTTTGCTTTGTTATTTTAGTCAACTCACAGTATTTGTGCATATTTATAAGGCACAACACAGTAATTTATAGAGAGAAGGTAAGACTCCTGTTCTTTGACTCATTTTATTTTCTCCTCTTACACTTAGCATGAAAATCGGAGATAGTCTCATTCATGTTT
The DNA here is from genome assembly GCA_004026905.1 of Hystrix cristata. Lineage (NCBI taxonomy): Eukaryota > Metazoa > Chordata > Mammalia > Rodentia > Hystricidae > Hystrix > Hystrix cristata. The sequence goes on along the minus strand of PVJO010005037.1, from coordinate 2,538 downwards.
TACTTAATGATTTTTTCTTCTAGCAAAGGTAAGTGTATGTTCCATCTCAGTCTGAGGTCACGTTATGTGGGTTAAAAACTAACTGACCTGCGAATGTGTATGGTGTTGGCCGACATAATGATTTTTAAAAGATAAAAGGTTTTTGAATTGATTTGTTGCTAATCTTACATAAAAATATAGAAAATTAAGTTTCTCTTGAAAGGTCTAAAGAGTTCCTAATAATAGTCACTTATCAACTAGAGCTACTTCCTATAATACAGCAAGTTGTTCTTCATTTGCTAGTGTAAAACTTTCAGACCCAGCCTGTTTCTCTTATTTTTTTCATCTGAGTTTGTCATTGATGTTTGCTACTTCGCTTGAAGGTCTTAAAGGAAGATAGACACTTAGTAACCTTACGAACTTGGGTATACCTGTTTCCTTGTCCATACACTCAATATAATTGTTTGTCTGCTCTCTTATTCTTCAGAAGTATGTGTAAAATAAAAATTCTTTTGTATAAAACCAAGGATTTTAAAAAATACATAAAGGAGACAACTCAATAACAATAAAACAAACCCAATTAAAAATGGGCAATGGATTTAGACATTTCTGCCAAGAAGAAAAAGAGATGGCTAATATATACATGAAAAAGATACTCAGTATCATTAATCATTAGGGAAATACAAATCAAAATCCTGATGAGATACCACTCCAAACCTCTTAGGATGGTCATTATTAAAAAACAAGAACAAACACAAACCTCAGAATATAGCAAATGGTGGTAAGGATGTGGAGATACTGGAACTTTCTACATTGCTGGTGAGAATGTAAAATGGTACAGCTGCAGTGGAAAACAGTATGACATTTCTTCAGAAAAAAGAATTACCATATCATCCAGCAAATATATATATATTTACACACACACACACTCAGAAGAATTAAATGCAGGCATTCAGTATTTATACATCTGTGTTCACTATTCACAGCACTATACATAGTAGAAAAATGGCAGAAACAACTCATGTGTCCAAAGTGCTATGTACATACCTTGAAATGTTTTTCAGCCTTCACAGAAAGTACATTCTGATACATGGCACAGCATGGATAAACCTTGCAGATACACTGAGTAAAATTAAGCCGGTCACAGAAGCACATATATTGTGTGATTCCATTTACACAAAATATGAAATACATAACAAATTAGTAGAGATGGAGTAGAATAATAAGGCACTGGGGGGAAGGAGGAATGGACAGTTACTATTTTCAGTGGAATAATGAAAAAGTTTTGGAGGTAGATGGTGGTGATGGTTGCACAACAGTGTGGTTGTACTTAATGCCACTGAACTGCATATCTTAAAATGTTTAAAATTTAAAATTTTCTGTATAGTTTATCATAATAAGAATATAGGAACAATGTAGTTTCCTTATTGATGTTATGATGAGCCATGGAAATTATTTATAACTACTTTTTGCTGATGAATATTAACTCCTACTAAAAGAATATTTTGACATAGTAACTAGTTAATTTTTTATGAAAATTTTTGGACAGTAAAATAAAATAGAGCCATACAGATTAATCTGTTTGACTGTGACCATCTATGGGAGTCATTTTAGTGTTAGTATTTTACATTTCTAATTATCCCCCGAACTTTTGACATTTAGATCTGTTTGAATCAATGTAAATGTTAATTAGTTCCATTATGCTTCATGTTTTCTTCTTAGGTTCCGTTTAAGTCCAGCTGCCCGCAATATTCTGGAGAAACATGGACTGGATGCCAGCCAGGGCGCAGCTACCGGCCCTCGGGGGATATTCACCAAAGAGTATGTGTGTGCTTTTCCTCATAATTAATCGGGTTATTTATCTTTTTTCTGAAAGAATTTAAAAAGAACTTATTCAGTATTTGGATTTAAAAGAAGATACACTGTTCTTTTGTGCTTTTAATTGCTTTTGTCAGTGTAAATTGTATTCTACACAAGAGTTGTTTTCTGAATAATTGCAGCAGTATTAAATAAAGAACATTTCTAATTTAGCATGTAATTAAGCCAAATCCTTAGAAATGGTGATAAATGCAGAAAATTAGAGTGCAAAACATCGAAACTTTATGTTGTTCAAGTTTGTATTAAGTCATCACCCAATCACATTTAAATTTCTAAAACATGGAAATATGTTTTTAAAAATAATATAGTACTTATCCATTTGGATTTTATTCATCTGTTTTGAAGTAATTTTCATATATCATTGGTTCCCTTACGGATTTTCTTTTCTAGTTCAGTGATCTTTCTCCATGAGTTAGTACCACTTTTTTAGTAGTACACTTTCAATTATAAATGTTTTATAGTATGCTTTAAAATCTGATAGAGATATCAGGTTTATTTCCCTTGCTCGTCTTTTTCTATAAACTAATTGTATTCTTATTTTATTCCTCCAAATGAATTTTAAACAAATCTTTAAACTCCACTGGTAGAGATGGGGAGAACTTTTATGGGATTGTATGTAATTAACTTTGTAAGAACTGACATCTTTATGATAATGAGTGTTCCTATTTCAAGAAATGGGTA